>CAKNYM010049168.1:145382-164197 GCA_932195095.1 Andricus curvator
TTTTTGTAGTAAAACTTTTTTCATTGACATAATTGAAAGTTGATGCAAGAACAGAAAAGAGGCCTTGGTTCGAAAAGAATCAATTGACCTATGATATTAATACATTTAATTCCAGATTAGGGAAGTTATGGTCATTTATATATTTTAAAAATCGATTTTCATAGTAAAAATTTTCTCATGCTCATAATTTAAAGTTGATGCGAAGATCGAAAAGTTGTGTTGATTCAAGACGAATCGATTGGCCTATAACATTGATACATTTCATTGAATGATAAAGAAGCTATGGTATTGCATAAGATTTGAGAACACGATTTTTATAGTAAAACTTTTTTCACTAACATAATTCAAAATTGATGCAAGAATGAAAAATATTCCTTGATTCGAGGCAAATCGATTGATTTATACTATTAATACACTTTATTGAAGATTAAGGAAGATATGTTCATTTATAAGATTTGAAGGAACTTTTCCCTTCCCTTTTCCAGCTAGAAAAATTATGTTTCCGAATACAAAATTTAATTTGTCTGATTTGTGTTTGTATTTAAAAATGTTGTGTATTATTTTGTAATTTTGTATTTTTTGTAAATTTCTATTTATAAATTGATCATAACGAAGACTTTGCTAACTTGGCTAACGGGAAGCAAAGTGCTCGTGAAATGAGCACCATATAATTATAAATACAAATAAAGTAGAAACACTCGAGATCGAATTCACAGCTAGTTATTTTTTCTTTCAACCCTGTTTTCATTTATATTTCATTCTTCGTAGTTGTCTTGGTTTAGCCTTTCTTTGTTCTCTCAAAAATGAACATAATAATGTCGTAAATCTGAAGTATTTTCACGACTTTAATGCGAAATGAACACAGTTAACAAAGACAAATAATAAGAAGGATAAATGAGTCAGAGACTAGTATGAGATACACAAGCAGTTTTCTAATAATATTCATTAGTTAACCTCTTATCGAAATTCTTGATAAGTGGGCTACCTTCATTTCATCAAAATGTGGACTGTGATTTTTATTATGTGCTTCACATTAGTGATTTTCACTTACCCTGTTGGTAAATACAACAAGATCTGTAATTTAAAGTTCATTATTAATTGCAGTAATATATACCTATTTGCTCTTCAAGATCTTTGAAATAAATAAAAAAAGTATTTTCTGTGAAGGCAGTACTCTCTAAATCTATTATTTAGTGAAGCTCAACTAATTACTAGTAAAATTCCACTAATTCAATTCGAAAAAAATTAGACGCTAAACCTAATTTAATGCAAAATTACTTATATGTCGACGATTTCATCTATATTGCTTCACGTATATGCCAATTGTTTGTACAAATCAACTTCAACATTAAATAAATTATTAACGTTCTCTAAGCACACCTTCATCAAATGTGATACACAGCGAGTTTAATTACTTATTTTTTTCAGATAAAAATCTAATCAGCAAATATGTCCTTTTTGTTATACTTTCTGTTACTGAAAAATTATAAAAAAATATAATCATTTTTTGATGACTTATACTTTGTTTTTACAGAATTAATGTATCCAGTGAATCCTGCCTTCGTTCATCCATATCCAATTGAACTTAGAGTCTATGATTACGAAAGTTATTTGCATCCGGGTCATATCTACCCTTTAATAACAGGCCATTACCAAGTTCTACCAGACGGAGATTACAAGTACATCATTGGAATAATAAGATTTGGTTTTTGTCCATTAGTTGTTCCTAAAGTGGATCCTGTTCCCTACATGGAGCTGGAAAACCCTGCTTACTATCAGAGAGTAAAAGTACTGATAAATGGCAAGATTGCTAACGTCACTGTACCAATATCGGATCAGGATACTCTAAATGATGAATTTTTCCATACATTCAAAATAGGACGCCTAATGAATGCCCAGATAATCAATTAACCCAACTTAGTTTGAAATTTGAAAAAAAATGTTTGTCACAAATTTGCTTTCTTGAATTATTCAACAGGTTAGCGGTCAGTATTGACGGTGGGGTGGCCCATTTTTAAAAGGGAAGAAAAACATTTTTTATTTTCATAATTTTCCTTTCTTGAGGTATTCAACAGTTTAGCATGTTCAGTGAGAAATAGTGCAATATAAAATGTGAAGGAAGTGTTCAGAAGGAACCAAACTATCATGGTTCATAATACTATTTAAAAAGACATTGTAGAGAAAAATAAAAAATACCGCTTGAAGAAATTTGCCTCCTTTCAAATTTTGGTTTCGAAGTCTCGTATAATAATTACCCTTTGTAACCTTTTTAGTTTTGTTTTGGTTTGACGCTGCTAAAATCCTATTATCTAAAAGCTGTTTGCATAGCTTTTCCGTATAATCGACATAAGTCGCAATGTTTTGCCTCCTGATCATACCGGATGGTAGGCGTGCTGTTCCAACAAATTAAAGTTCGTGCTGGGAGAATTTTGTTGCTTCGTGTATGCTGATGTTGTAAGCAAACATTGCTGTTAGTTTGATTTCATCCAAGTTTTCAATTTTTCCTGATTCCAATTCAATGTAGTCTGTTGGGACATGATGACTACGTTCGAGTGATCCGTTTGATTAAGGATGGTAAGTTGTAGCAAGTACTTGTTTAATTTTAAAGTGTTTGGAAAATTCTGCTAATACGGTGATAGTAAAATTTGTAGGTTGGTCTGAAAGAAAAACAC
This sequence comes from Andricus curvator, assembly GCA_932195095.1. Classification (NCBI taxonomy): domain Eukaryota; kingdom Metazoa; phylum Arthropoda; class Insecta; order Hymenoptera; family Cynipidae; genus Andricus; species Andricus curvator. The sequence continues at coordinate 148,055 of CAKNYM010049168.1, forward strand.
GTGGTGTACCGAACTTGCAAATCAGATGCACAGCAATTGCTTTCGCTACACTTCTTACTGTAATGTCTACTAATGGTACTGAGAAAGAATATCTTCGGAGATTATCCTGGAGTGTGAGGATGTATTTGTTGCCTTTTCGAAAAGTTGGCAATGGTCCATAAATGTCCATTGCCACTTCATCAAACGGTTGGGTAAGAGTATCTGTTATGATCAACTGATCATTGGTGCCCTGCGTTTATTCCTAGTGCATGAGCGTGGTATTCAATGATTATGTCTTTGCGCTTGTCAGCTGGTAAAGTGTGAATTGTATCGTCATTGGAATTGGGTAGTTTTTAAATGCTTTCATTACTTGTTCGTTCATTTGTTCCCCAATTTGCTATAGTAAAAAGTTCGCAGTCATTAGAAAAACTGAAGTAATGTTGTTCTTTTTCATTTGGGTTTATAATTGCTGGAAAAATAGTTTGATATCGGAGGTACTTGGGCCAATATCTGAAGATTCTTGTATCTCAAGGGCAAAAAGGTGTTGCTCCCCTTTTTGAATGTATGTGACTTCCGCAAAAGTTATTTGTTTGACGACATTTGTTTTGGAATTTAGGTGCTCCATCCGTTTCCAAATTTTCCGGGGGCGTGTAGTTTGAAGGATTATAATCTGGTGCTGGTGGTTGTTTTAGTCTGGTGTGTTCGTTCTCTGGTGAAGGTTTTTGATTTTGCTGTGTCGATAAGTTTTCCTCCTGTAGCTTATTAGCTTCTTCGAGATCCACAGAATTTCTATTCCTCAAGTTCCCCGTTTCTTCAGGAAATTTTTTTCCCCCGTGTTTTCCTTCTTTTGATCCAAGTCACTCTCATCTCTCTCTGAATCTTTTTCGATTATCATGTCTTTAATTTTTTCTTTCCCTTCAAATCCAGAATTTGAATTGCTTTTTCTTTATTCGACTGGATCTTCAGATTCTTCGATAACATTTTGAACGTGCTTAGAAGTTATTGGTTCATCGTCTCCGACATCACGTTGAACTACTTGTAGCTCGTCAGCCTCGTCACAAATTTCTACATCGGAATTTTTTTCTGTACTTTCTTCTGAAATATCAATTTCCATTAGCGAATTAGTATTCGTCTGCGCTCCCGATATGTCTAAATTCCTTGGCTTTGCAACTGGATTTTCCTCGTCCTCTTCTTTTTCTGTTGTGTAAAGCGGTGTGGCGTCTGATGCCTCCAATTCCTCTTCCATACCAGTAAGATTCTCTGTAGCTGATTCATCGACTTCTTGTTGTTTCCTTAGTCTTTCTCTTTTTGGAGGGGCTGCGTTTTTCGGTTGTTGATTAATTTCTTGTTTTTCCCATGGTGGTTTTCCCCGTTTCTTTTTTGTAGGAACTTCCTGCATAGTAAGTTTCTTCGGCGTTGGATTATTAACAGAAGATTCTTCCTGTCGTTGACGTGTGTTATGCTGATGATTGAATTCACTGCGTTTACCTGGTTGCTTCTGGGCTTTTTCTTCTGATGATTACATTTATTACATGGTCCTTTTCTAATTCGTTTAGGTTCTAGAGATTTAAGATCTTTGTTAGAAGCTTTAATCTAGGTTCCTTATTTTTAGAACCCTTCGTCGCGTTGTTTCAGTGGTGAAGATTTTTGAAGACGAGATTTGTAATGCTTCTTCTTCTTTCGCCTCGTCTTCAGAATATACTTGTGCTCCAGATGGATCTCTCGGTATTAACTAACAGGTGTTAGTGCGATACCATTTTTTTTATCGAGATTAGAGCTCTGCCAATGTAAACGCCGGGATCCACATCAAGCAAGGGGGAGTAACCCAGTGTTACTTGTTTGCCACTTATTCTATTAGAAATTAAATTTTTGGTTTTAACCGGCAATGATATTGCGTAAAAACTTGGGTTGGTACTTCTGAATTGTACATAATTCTGTCATAAATCAAAAGTATTAATTCCAATTCAGTGTCTACAAAACCGACTTATGAAAGACAAATAATTCAGAAGGAAAAATGACGCAGTGACACTGGAATAATTTGAAGAATATTCATCAGTTAAACTCTCATCAAAATTGTTGATAAGTACGATACTTTCGTCAAGAAAATGTGGACAGTGATTTTTATTCGGGTTTTCACCCTAGTGATTTTCACTAGCCCCGTTGGTAATTATAATAAAATTCATTATTTAGAGTCCATTATTAATTGAAATAATGTATACTTATTTGTTCTTCGAAATCCTTAAAGAAACAACGCTTTTTCTCCAAACGCAGTGCTCTCTAAATCTATTAATTAGTGTTTCGCTAATTACTAATTAAATTCTTCTAATTGCATTAGAGAAAAGTAAAAGGAAAAAGATTAAATAAGAAAAAATGACAAAATTTTTCACGCCTTAATTTCATATTGCTCCACGTAGCGCGTACGTGGTGCACAGCGCCACATCGCGTTTGGTGTAATCGAATCATTCGATTATTCGAAATATTTATTGATTTATGGAAAACTACTAATTTCTTAGTGAAAATATATAATACTATTTAAAGCTGATATATAAATTAGAAGAACTCACACATAAGATTTCTTTTAAACTTAAATTTAAGACAAAATCCCATTTGTGTTCAGAAGTATTCTTCTGACACAAGAGGAAAGTTCTCTGAGTGGATATGCAACGGTTTCATATCCCTGAATTCACTTTGGATTTATTTTAATTATTTGATAGTTAAAACAAGGAATAATTATAAACTCTACTCTCTTCTTGCAGAAATGGTGTGGACAATATCTAAGAATAAAAAAGTGTTTCCACTTGATAATCCTCCCATTGAAATTCATGGTGTTTCACTTTTTGAAAATTATTTTTATCGGATTCGTGTTTTCCCTCTACCATCAAACATCGATATCCTAGCAGTAACAGATAAGAATCACCAGTACATCGTTGGAGTACTCCAACCGAATGATCTTCATTTGAATCCATTAATGGTTCCCAGAATGAATCACCATATTCCCGATGATGAAGATAGAATGAACCCTATTCACTATGCAAGAGTTAAATTGCAGATACATGGCGCGCATGCCAACGTCACTGAACTAATATCTGAGGGAGATCCTTTAAATAAGAAGTTCTTCCGTATTGTCAGTAAATCACGCATAGCTGTAGCCAAGTTCATCGTTCCTTAAATGAAGTCTTGTAATTATTCCTGAAAATTTCCTGGAGAAATATTATTACCAAATATGTGAAGTAATGCCACTTTTTTATTTTCTATCACTAATAAAAGTTTCAACCCAAAAATAAATAATCTTCTACTTTAGTTTTCTCGCCTTATTGTCGAAAACGTGATTAGTTGCGACATTACGTGAATGTCATTCTTGATGACTGTTTTTAGTTTGTTTATTTATCGATGAAGATGAGGAATTAGGAATTAGGATTAGGAATTAGGTATATTATCAATATTCTTCATCTTATTTATTAAATCAAAACTATTTTTAACGAAATTTTCTAACTTGCCCAATACCTATCTTATATGCCCACTTAGCCATTTAGATAAATTGTAAAGTAGGAATCCAAAAAAAGATGTGAATGGTCTCAAAGATGTGTCAATTTTATGTACTTCAGGCAATCCAGAAACATTTCCCTTATCAGCACTTGTGACCATTAAATCTTCGTTTTCTTTCAAAAGTTGTTTACTTTCAATTGTCTAAACCAAATATTCATTATATTTATTATTCGTAAAATCACTATCTATATAAGAAGACAAAATATAATTTTTGTGATTTTTTACACTCCTGAATGATTTTACATTGAGCAAACGGGGAGAACTACAGAGAGTCGTATGAAGTAGCATAACAACGACTGTAGAAATGATGACAGAAGACCATATCTTGTAGCACATTCTCACAAAGAGAATCATCATTTTGGGTTTGATCTTGTTAATATTTCAGAAACAGAAAGTAATTATAAACGTTGAGTGTTGCGTCTGATGTGTCCAATTATACTTCCGTATCAGTAAGATTCTGTCTAACTGATTCTTCGACTTCTTGTTGTTTCCATGGTACTTCCTCTTCCTTTTTTTTGGAGGGGCTGCGTTTTTCGGTTGTTGATCAATTTGTTTTTTCTTTGGTTGTCTTCCTCGTTTATTTTCCATAGGAACATCCTGCTCAGTCAGTTTCTTCGGCGTTGCATTGTTATTACAGGATTCTTCCTGTCATTATCGTGGGGTATACTGGTGAATGGTTTTATTGTGTTTACCTGGTTGCTTCCGGGTTTCCTCGTCTGTTGTGGTCAAGATTTCCTTTTGGTGACAAGTGGTAAAACTTGGATTATATACTTGTCGAATTTTATTTCGCGATAATGCTTCAGCATCAGGATTGAGTTTACCCGGATTGTATTTAATTTCATGTTCGTAATCATCAAGTTCAATGCGCTATTTTACTAATCTTGTAGTTGTGTCGTAGATGGTTGTTAAATACTCTAAAGGTTTATGGTCAGCGATGATTCTGAATTTTCGATCATATAAGTATAAGCGAAAGTGACGCGCTCCACAAACTATTGCTAGGCATTCTGGTTCAATTGGGGAATATTGCATCTTACGTGGTTCTGAAATTCTTGATGCGAAAGCTACTTGAAAATCTTTCCCAATCTCGCCTCAACTTAATACAGACCCAATGGCGTAATTTTATGCATCTACTGTGAGGATAAATCCTTTTTTGAAATCTGGTAATTTCAAAATCAGTCCTTTGCAGAGTTTATATTTGGCAATGGGTAGGCCACTCCTATTGTCTTTTCGTTTAATGCTCTATAGTCCATCACTACTCTCCAACGTTTATTTCCTTGGTGGTCTGGCTTTTTGGAAATACCCAATAATAGCGAGTTTTAAGGAGATGTGGACGTTATAATTATGTTTTCATTTAACATTTTTTTGGTTTGTGAAATAATTTTGTCCTTCTGACATTGTGGATGTCTGTATTGATGGAAGAAACTTGTTCTGTCGTCCATGGTTGGTATCTTATGATATACAGCGTTTGTGAAGGACAATACATCACCTTGTAGATAAGATCAGTTCGTTTACGGCTTGATTTAATTGATTACATGGTCGTTTCCTGAATCGTTCAGGTCCTGGAGATGTAGGATCTTTGTTAGAAGCTTGAATCTAGGTTTCTCATTATCAGAAGGCTTTGTCGTGTTCACTGTTTGAGTCGTGCAGATTTTTGAAAACAAAATTTGTAATGCTTATTCTTTTTTTGCCTATTCTTCTTAATATCCTTGTGCTTCAGATGGATCTAACGGTATTAACTTAACCATTGATGTTATTAGTTTTATTTTATACCCAGTGGCAATAATTGCAGTTGTTAGTGCTATACCACTTTTTATGGAGACTGGAGCATTGCCAATATAAACACCGACACCCGCATCAAGCAAGGGGGATTAACCCTGTCTTACCTGTGTGTCAATTGCTCTGATAAAAATTACATTTTTGGTTCTAGGAGGTAAAATAAAGTATTCTTCAATATAAAATAAAACAGTTAGATGTGACCTTGACTCGTAGCAATTTTGTTCTCATTGATTCCAAAAAACGCAATTCCTAAATTGCTGCTTCCCTAATTGGAAATAAGACTGATACTATTTGGAAACTAACTTCTAGGTCATTGCAGTTTAGATTTGCTTGACCCAAAGTGAACACTAAACCTGACGTTATTACCTTCACTTTGAAAATAATATCTTAATTATCTTATATCCAATCGTTTAGGACGCTGTATTTGATTACATTGATTTCCGCTCCTGTATCCAGAAGCACTTCACAATCATTCGTTTGCAACGAATTAATTTTGTAAGGAATTTTGTGGATTTTTAGGAAGATTGAAAGGTGCTTGGTTCTGTGGTTGTTCAGGGGATGGCTAGTATTCTGAGTGCCTAGATGATTATTTGGATCATTTGGTCGTGTAATTTGAAATGGATTCTGCGGACTAGTTTGATAATGAATTTGAGGGTGGTTCTTATGTTGAATTTGAGCTGAAACTTGGTACTTGTGCTGGGTTTGGCTTTGTGTTTGCTTTGATAATAATTTTGTGGTTGGTTTTGGAAATAGTTTTTGGGTTTATTTCGATGCTGAATTGGGAGTGGATTTTAGTATTGGTATTGGGGTTGGGTCTAATACTAATTTTGGGAATGATTTTGATGATAATTTTGTGACTGATTTTGAAATTGGTTTCTTGATTGACCTCGTGATCTGCCTGGATATCGACCACAAGATTCGTCTCAATAACCATTTTGCGATTGTTCTTGTGTACTGAAGATTTTTTTGATCAAAGTTTTCCCATTTCCGACATCCAAAAACCTTCATTTATGGGAAATGGAACAAATGGTCGAATTCATAAAGAAAAATTAAACTTCAACCAAAAAACGTTGAATTTTCAACCAAATAGTTAACTTTTAAGAAGAGAAGCAGAATTTTTTAGAGGACAGTTGAGTTTTCAGTTAAAAATGGTTTTAATTTGAAATAAAAAGGCGAATTTAACCAGGAAACGTTAATTCTTAACGGAATCTGTAATAGTTGATATTTTAAATAAAAAAGGTTCAAATTTTAAATAAAAGAAATTCAAACAAAAAAAATACGAATTTTCAAAAAAAGTTGAATCCACGACCAAAAGAAAATTTCTTTCAATCCACGATTCGCAAGCGATTGACCTACAATATTAATACATTTTTTGAAGAGTAAGGAAGCTATGGTAATGCCTAATATTTGGAAATACGGTTTTTTATACTAAAACTTTTTTTTTCAACATAATTCAAAGTTGATGCAACAATATAAAAGATTTCTTGGTTCAAGACGAATCGATTGACCTATAATATTAATACATTTTATTAAAGAGTAGGGAAGTTATGGTAATTTATATAGTTTGAAAATCGGTTTTTTTATAGTAAAACTGTTTTCATTAGCATAATTCAAAGTTGATGCAAGAACATGAAAGATTCCTTGGTTCGAGAGGAAGCGATTGACCTATAGTATTAATAAATTTTATAAAAGAGTAGGGAAGTTACGTTAATTTATATATTTTGAAAATCGTTTTCTTATAGTAAAACTTTTTTCACTAATATAATTCAAAGTTGATGCAAGAACAGAAAAAATGTGTTGATTCGAGATGAAGCGATTGACCTACAATGATAATACATTTTATTGAAGAGTAAGGAAACTATGGTAATGCATAATATTTAGAAATACGGTTTTTTATAGTAAAACTTTTGCTTCAACATAATTCAAAGTTTATGAAAAAATATATTTAAAAGATTCCTTGGTTCGAGAAGAATCGATTGACCTACAATATTAATACATTTTATTGAAGAGTAAGAAAGCTATGGTAATGCCTAATATTTGAAAATACGGTTTTTTATGCTAAAACTTTTTTGTTCAACATAATTCAAAGTTGATGCAAGAATATAAAAGATTTCTTGGTTCAAGACGAATCGATTGACCTATATTAAAATTGATATTTTACATTGATACATTTTATTGAAGAGTAAGAAACCTATGGCAATGCATAATATTTGAAAATACGGGTTTTCATAGTAAAACTTTTTCCTTCGACATAATTCAAAGTTGATGCTAGGATATAAAAGATTCACTGGTTGGAGAGAAATCGATTGACCTACAATATTAATACATTTTATTGAAGAGTAAGGAAGCTATGGTAATGCCTAATATTTGGAAATACGGTTTTTATACTAAAACTTTTTTGTTCAACATAATTCAAAGTTGATGCAAGAATATAAAAGATTTCTTGGTTCAAGACGAATCGATTGACGTGAATATTAATGCTTTTTATTGAATGGTAGGGAATCTATGATTATGCATAATGTTTGAAAATACGGTTTTTTATAGCAAAACTGTTTTCATTAGCATAATTCAAAGTTGTTGCTAGAATATAAATATTCGCTGGTTCGAGACGAATCGATTGACCTACAATATTAATACATTTTATTGAAGAGTGAGGAAGCTATGGTAATGCATAATATTTGAAAACACGGTTTTTATCGTAAAACTTTTTTCGTCAACATAATTCAAAGTTGATGCTAGAATATAGAAGATTCCTTGGCTCGAGACGAATCGATTGACGCAAATATTAATACATTTTATTGAAGAGTAGGGAAGTTATGGTAATGCATAATATTTGGAAATACGGTTTTTTATAGTAAAAATTTTCCCTCCAACATAATTCAAAGTTGATGCAAGAATATAAAAGATTCCTTGGTTCGAGACGAATCGATTGAACTACAAAAAATCTGCCCGCTTCGCGGGCACATTCTCATCGCGCGCTTTGCGCGCGGCTCGCTTCGCTCGCAAGTTTGAGCGCGCCTAGGGCGCGCGACTGTTGGAACTCGCGCTTCGCGCTCGATCATATATTTATCTCGCGCTTCGCGCTCGATTATGTACTCACCTCGCGCTACGCGCTCGGGCGTATTTACATCGCGCTTTACGCTCGGCTCCTCTAGATTTTTGAACTTCTTGTTCGACTTCGATGAAAAGAAAAAGTTTGTTTGCAAATATTATAAAATTATCAAAACCTCTACATATTAAGTGATTGTTAAATTTGTTTTTATTTTAGACTGAAAAGGAACTTTATTTACTCAAGGTTCTATCGACCTTAAGGAACACATTCTCATCCAGACACTCGCGCTTCGCGCTCGATATTTGATTTGAAAATCATTTGAACCGTATGATAGAAACAAAAAAGTTTGAGCGCACTTACGGCGTGCGATTTGGTAAATACACTGAGCGCGCACTTTGTGCTTCGTGTTATATGTTCTTCATATACAAATTACTAAATTTGTATTTGATTTCAAATGAAAAGTAATGATATAATTCAGGCGACAAATTTTATTAGTTAACATTTTATTTTAGCTTGCGCCGTTTATCAAAAAAGTTAATTTTTTCATTTTGAATATATTCTTACCACAAAAATTGATTACGGGTTTGTAAGTCTTTTTTGAATGCACAATTTTTGTTCATTTATATGTTTTCATACCTTGCATTGTTTTTTCAAAAATTTGATTTTTTTTACTGTCAATGTTATTTTCACGAATAAAACAAAAACCACGCATCCTATCGAAACATGAGTCACAATAAATTTGTACCTCTTCCTTGGATGAACAAATTTTGTTTCGGTCATTTTTCGTAGCTGGTAATATTCGTCTGAAAATTTGATTTTTCTATTTTCAATGCTGTTTTTTACGAATAAAACAAAAACTACGCGTCATATCAAAAAGTGAATAAAAAGAAATTTGTAGATCTTTTTTAGGTGCACAATTTTGGTGAGATGACCTTTTCCGGTATCTTGCATAGTTTGACAGCAAAATGGCTTTTTTGATTTTTCATTAATTTTTTGTGCGATCAAAATTTGAATTTTTTATTTTTCAAAAAATTCAAAAAGTTGTTATGAAAATATTATAGGGTGTTCAGGAATCAACGTTTTTCTCCTCTTGACTTTTTTTCATATCGTGCGTTTTTCGGCTTAAAATGTTCATTTTCGTTTGTTTTTTGGAATTTTGAAAATGCTATAACTCCAGTAATTTTTTTTTTATCACAAAAAGTCATAAGAATATTTTGTTCGTCATTTTGCGTACTACTAATAACCGTACATAGAATTTTCAAATCTTCAAAAAAAGTGGTCTCAAAAATTTTCAAAATGTGCTCACTTTTTGGATTTTCATCCAAAATAGCTGGTTAACGAACTCGTTCTCTATTTTTCGGCCATAAAAAAGTGTGCCAAAGCTCAATCAAATCTGACCATTTTTTCGAAAGTTATCGTGGCTACAGACAGACAGACAGACAGACAGACAGACAGACAGACAGACAGACAGACAGACTACAGACTACAGACAGACAGACACCTTCGTAAAAATCGTTTTTTCTGACTCAGGAGGTCTCAAAACGTGGAGATTTGATGAAAACCGACTATGTCAAATTTTACATAAAACCAATACCTTCTCATTAGAATGAGAATGTAAAAAAAATACATTTTTTCAAGAGTAGGGAAGGTGTGGTAATTTATATATTTTTGAAATCGATTTTTATATTAAAAATTAGCTCATTCTCATAATTTAAAGTTGATGCGAGCATAAAAAAGTTGTGTTGATTTGAGACAAATCGATTGACCTATAACATTGATACATTTTATTGAAGAGTAAGGCAGTTATGGTAATTTATCTATTTTCAAAATCGATTTTTATAGTAAGAATTTTCTCAATCTCATAATTTAAAGTTGATGCAAGGACGGAGAAGATTCCTTGATTCGAGACAAATCAATTGATCTATAATATCAATACACTTTATTGAAGATTAAGGAAGTTATGCTCATTTATAATATCTGAATCGTCTGTTTCAAATAGAAAAACTTTTTTCGTCGATTTGTCTTTGTATTTAAAAATTTTTTATACTATTTTGTAATTTTGTATTTGTTGTAAATTTCTATTTTCATGTTGATCAAAATGCAGACTTTGGTTTGTCTATTACTGAAAAAAATAATTAATGTTTCCTCTATGAGGAAGCAAATACATTATCCAAGGGGAAGCAAAGTGCTTTTCAAATAAGCACCATATAATTATAAATACAAACAAAGTGGAAACACTCGAGATAGAATTCACAGCTAGTTTGGATTAGTTCAACTGTTTTTGATTTGAAACTAAAGTCTTTTTTTTTTTTAATATTAATTATGCTCGAGGCGCATTTTTTCTCAATTTCAAGAGAAACATGAGCCAAATAGATTTTGAGCTGCTAAATGGCGAAAAAATTGAAAATATTACAAAAAGTTGCAAATCCTAGAAAGAAGCTACAGAAAAAGTGGTTTGATTTGCAAAAAAATAACAATGGAAATAAAAATAAATATTGACTATAAATGCCATGATATTGCGTAGAAACTTGGTTTGATACGTCTAATTTGTACATAATACTGTCATAAATCTAAAGTATTCATTCAATTTTAGTGTCGAAAACACCGACTTATGAAAGACAAATAATTCAGAAGGAAAAATGAGGTAGTGACAATGGAATAATTTTAAGAATATTCATCAGTTACACTCTTATCAAAATTATTGATACGTAGGATATATTTTTAAAGAAAATGTGGGCAGTGATTTTTATTCGGTTTTTCACTCTAGTGATTTTCACGAGGCCCGTTGGTAATTATGATCAAATCTATAATTCATAGTCCATTAGTGATTTCCCTAATGTATACTTATTTGCTCTTCGAAATCGTTAAAAAAAACTCTTTTTTCAAACGCAGTGCTCTCTAATCTGTTAATTAGTAAAATTTCGCTAATTACTAATTAAATTATTCTAATTGCATTAAAGAAAAGTAAAAGGAAAAAGATTGAATAAGAACAAATTACAAATTTTTTCTCGCCATTCGATTAGTCGAAATATTTAGTGATTTATGGAAAACTACTAATTTCTTAGTAAGAATAAATAATATTATTTAGTGCAGATATATCCGTGGGCTTTCTTTGGATGTATTTCAATTATTTAATAGCCAATGCAATAAATAATTATAAACTCTACTCTCTTTTCGCAGAAATGGTGTGGACATTATCTAAGAATAAAAAAGTGTTTCCAATTGATAATCCTCCCATTGAAGTTCATGGTGTTTCACTTTTCGAAATCGTTTTTAATCGAGATCGTGTTTACCCTTTACCACAAAACGCATATCTCCGAGCAGTAACAGATAAGAATCACCAGTACATCGTTGGAGTACTCCAAAATAATGATCTTCGTTTGAATCCATTAATGATTCCCAGAATGAATCACCATATTCCTGATGATGAAGATAGAATGAACCGTATTCACTATGCAAGAGTTAAAGTGCAGATCCATGGCCTGATTGCCAACGTCACTGAACTAATATCGGAGAAAGAAGCTTTAAATAAGAAGTTCTTCCATAATGTCAGTAAATCGCGCATAGTTGTAGCCAAGTTTGTCCATCCCTGAATAAAGTTTCGTGATTATTGGGGCCAGCGCCCTACACATTTTCTATCACACTAGATACCCGCTTTACTGGGACCCGATATGAGGGATAAGGTGATCCAAGGGGACGAGAGAGAGGCTCTTGCAACGTCAGCGGCGTTGCGATGTTTACGGTTCGGAGAGTCGTTACGGTTCGGAGAGTCGTTACGGTTTGGAGAGTCCCGATTTAATTTCAAGGCCATTGAGGGTACCTCCAAAACGCCTACTACTACACTTGTTTATCTTATAAGTACATATTATATGAAGAAATCTCCTGTATGAAAGTTTGAATGCAAAAATAAATAATCTAATACCTTAATGTTCTCACATCGTTGTCGAAAACGTTATTGGTTGCAACATTACGTCATCATCACTTATAATAAATATTTTCAGTTTGATTATCTGTTGATAAAGATTAAGAATTTTCTGAGCCATTCATTTTGTAAATCTAGATTTTCAAATGAGTTGTTTTCTTTCTTGACAAAATTTATTTCGAAACCTTTCTAGACATTATTGGTACATAAAAGAGCCGGTACTGGTTAAAAAAATTCTCCGTGTCTGTAACAAAAAAATTACTGGTAGCGACAATGAGATTTCTAGGAAAATTAAAAATAATTGATTAATTTTGAATTCCGAAGTTACCAAGTATGACGAAGAAGAAACTAAAAGATGTTAAAAAGCGTTTTTAATTGTGCAGTACTTAATCAAATTTTAGGGCACCTTGAAGTTTTTTCGAAGATATTTAGAAGCTTGAGAAGTTCTAAAATAACTTATATATATTTTGAGTCTTAAGATGATTTTAACAATCTTAGAACGAAAAGGAAAGTTTTGATGATTCCAAGAAAAAATAAGCTTTTCGAAAATTTTGGGGGGTTTTAATACAATTTTTATCCAAATTTCTTTATAACGGTTTGAGCGCTGATCATAAGCAATATTGGAATTTCCGAAATTCTTGAATTTATCCTTTTTGGTTTCAATTTTGGATTCAACTATTTGTTAACAATTCGTCTTCTATGGTTAAATAAAGTTGCTTTCGATTTTTAAATAAAATCTTTTTTGGTTGATGGTCTTAAATGAGGCCTTAAGTCTAAAAAAGTTTTCCTAATTGCGAAGGGCGATTATCTATCCCAATTTAAATTTGTTTTTCTAGCAAGTGATTGGCTAAATTGAATCGAATGTTTTTCGTTTGGATTTTAATTTTCATCCATGTTTTCATTTTTATTTTCAACTTTGTGGTTGTCTTCGTTCTTTGCGACGACTTTCTAATTAAACGCCGTTTTCGGAATTATACATTTCATAACAGTGTGTAAAAATTTGGTTTCGTACGTCTTAATTGTACCTAATACTGTCATAAATCTGAATTAGTTATACAATTGCAGTATAGAAGGAACCGTCTTACGAAAGACAAATAATTTAGAAGGAAAAATGAGGCAGTGACACTGGAATAATTTGAAGAATATTCATCAGTTGAACTCTTATCAAAACTCTTCATAAGTAGGCTTCTTTTCTCGAGAAAATGTGGACAGTGATTTTTATTCTGCTTTTCACCCTAGTGATTTTCACTAAACCTATTGGTAATTATAATAAAATAGATAAACTAATTTCTAGTTTAATTAGAGAAAAGTAAGTGGATAAAGAATAATTAATACAAAATGACAAATTTTTTCACGCCTCAATTCCATATTGCTCCACGTGGCGCTTACGTGGTGCACAGTGCCACGTAGCATTTGGTCTTTATCTGAAGTGATTTGATGCTGATAATCCGAATGACAGAGAAAAAAGTCTTGACAAATGAAATTCCATCAAAACTTTTAATTTACGAGAAAATTCCACCTGTGTCCAGAAGCATTCTTCTGACACAAGAGGAAGTTTCTTCGAGTGGATAAGCAGAGGTTTCAGATACCTGAATTTCCTTTGGACTTATTTCAATTATTTATTAGGTAATACAACATATAATTATAAACTCTACTCTCTTTTTGCAGAAATGGTGTGGACATTATCTAAGAATAAAAAAGTGTTTCCAATTGATAATCCTCCCATTGAAGTTCATGGTGTTTCTCTTTATGAAAGTTTTTTCAATCAAAATCGTGTTTACGCTTTACCACCAAACTTATATATCCGAGCAGTAACAGATAAAAAACACGAATACATCGTTGGAGTACTCCAATTTAATGATTTTCATTTAAATCCATTGATGGTTCCCAGAATGAATCACCGTATTCCCTATGAAGATAGATGGAACCCTATTCACTATGCAAGAGTTAAAGTGCCGATATGTGGTTCGATTGCCAACGGGACTGAAATCATATCAGAAAACGGAAATCTGAATAAGCATTTCTTCCATAAAGTCAGTCCATCACGCATAGTTATGGCCAAAATTGTCCTTCCTTAAATGAAGTTTCGTTTTTCATGGAAATTTCCTAGGGAATTATGTTACCAAACATGTAAAGTAATGCAAATTTTTCATTTGGTATTACATTTTTAATTTATAAGTACATATTATGTGGACAAATGTCTTGTATAAAGGTTTAAACTCAGGAATAAATACGCTTCTATTCTCATTTCCTTGCATTGTGAATGTCACTTTTAATGACTGTTTTCAGTATCTACTGATAAAGATTAAGAATTATCTGTACCATTAACTTTGTAGCAAACAAATTTATTTTTTAATCTTTCTAAACCTTATTATTAAAAGGGAAACTTTGAATTTTCGATGATGTTTCAAAACTGGAAATAATTCTGTTCTTAACGTGTTTCTACTTCACTTTGTTTTGTAGACACAATGTATACATTATAATAAAATGGTGTGTTTCGCGTATCAATCGTGTGCAAAATTACGAATCTTGCCGACATTTGGTGAACATTGCAGTTCACTTTTCCAGGGCTAAACTGAAATTTCAGGTTATGTTATACTTATATATACTCTCTACGATGCTTGTGATTGGCCAGAGCGACCCACCGTGGAGGCTGGTCGAATTTTATTGGACAATCAAGTCTTTTTTTAAAAACCCGGGAGGACGGAAAGCCAAACTGGATTGGTGTTATATCCATTGTCCCTATTGATGCATTTGAGGTGATTTAAGATTTCGAATGCTTCTCTGCATCTTCTTTGAAAAATATTCTATGTTTTTGCGATGACAGTTGTTTTGTCAAATCAAAGGCTTTGCCCTGTTTCGATATGATGCTCAGCTAGTGATGATTGCGTGCAATGTTTTAGCCCGACTTTACTCTCATGTTCCTTTACACGTTGGCTCACCGCGCTCCCGTTTTCTCCAATATAGACTTTGCAACCAGAACAAGGGATTTTATATACTCGCGGATCACTGAGAGGTGCCTTTTTATCTTTAGGGTTGTTTAGAAGTCGTCCTATCTTCGCAGGTGGTTTCAATATGGTTTGGATTTTGTGTTTGTCCAGAATTCTTCCTATTTGTTCTGTGAAACATATCTTGAATGTAGGGTAGGATGGTGGTCGTTTTTTCTCTCTTTCTATAGTAGATTGTGTTGACGTGTTTCTTGGGTTATATTCTCTTAGTTCTTTATAAATCTGTTTTTATAGTAAAACTGTTTTCGTTAGCATAATTCAAAGCTGATGCTGAAACAGAAAAGATGTGTTGATTCGAGACGAATCGATTGACCTATAATATCTATAAATTTTATTGAAGAGTAAGGAAGCTATAGTAATGCATAATATTTGAAAATACGGTTTTTCATAGTAAAACTTTCTTCTCCAACATAATTCAAAGTTGACGCAACAATATGAAAGATTCCTCGGTTCAAAACTAATCGATTGACCTATAATATCAATACATTTTATTGAAGAGTAGCGTAGTTATCGTAATTTATATATTTTGAAAATCGGTTTTTTATATTAAGACTTTTTTCAAGATCATAATTCAAAGTTGATGCAAGATCAGAAAAGAGGTGTTGATTCGAGTCAAATCGATTGAGCTATAATATTAATACATTTTATTGAAGAGTAAGGATGCTATGGTAATGCATATTATTTGAAAATACGGTTTTTTATAGTAAAACTTTTTTCTTCAACATAATTCAAAGTTGATGCGAGAATATAAAAGACTCCTTGGCTCGAGACGATTCGATTGACCTACAATATTAATACATTTTATGAAATAGTAGGGAAGTTATGGTAATTTATATATTTTTAAAATCGTTTTATATAGT
>CAKNYM010049168.1:170826-186236 GCA_932195095.1 Andricus curvator
GTGCCTCCATTCCATATGGCTCCACGTGGCGCTCAAGCAGTGCACAGTGCCACGGCGCATTTGTTCTAATCGAATCATTCGATTAAGCGAAATATTCATTGATTCATAAGTAAAAAACTACTTATTTTTTCAGTGAAATTATATTATTATTAATTATTCAGTGCCTCCATTCCATATGTCTTCACGTGGCGCTCAAGCACTGCACAGAACCACGTCGCGTTTGGTCTAATTCTATCATTCGATCAGTGGAAATATTTATTGATTCATTAGTGGAAAACTACCAATTTTCCAGTGAAACTATAAGATTACTAATTATTCAGCGCCTCCATTCCATACGGTTCCATTTGGCGCTCAAGGAGTGCAGAGCGTCACGTCGTGTTTGCTCTAATCGAATCATTCGATTAATCGAAATATTTATTGATTCATTAGTGAAAAACTGATAATTCTTCTCTAAAACTATATGATTACTAATTATTCAGCGTCTACATTCCATATGGCACCACGTGGCGCTCAGGCATTGCACTGCGCCATGTCGCGTTTGGTCTAATCGAATCAATCTATTAGGCGAAATATTTATTGAGTCATTATTGAACAACTACTAATTTTCTAGTGAAACTATACGATATTATTCAGGGCTGATATATTAATTAGAAGGAGGTTAAACAAATAAAATTAAAGAATGAGGTATTAATTTCGTTTCTTGATCACACGCAATCTTTAAATTAAGTCATAAAGTTACCAGTCATTAAAAAATGAGTGTATTTCATTGTATCAATTATCTTCTAAAATAAAAAAGATAAGTAGGGATAATAATTTTGTAATTCCGAAATTGCGTTTTATTGCAAATTCTTGGGTGGAAAATTAATTCTTTTGCCTGAAAATTGGAATATTCGACTTCGAGATTCATCATTTGGGTTAAATATTTATTGTTCATTTCTATACATCTCAACTATTTTGTCGAAACTTCTCTTTTTTGGGTTGAAAACTAAATTTTTAAACTAAAACGTTAACTATTTAATTTTTGGCTGAAAATTGCTTTTTTTAAATTAAACTATTTGGTTCAAAATTCATTTTTTTTAAACTCCACTACCTAATTAAAAAATTAACTCCTTTGCTTATCCTTTTGGTTGAAGATTCATCATTTTAGTTGAAAACTTATCTCTTTGTTTGTTGAACATTATTTTCTTCTAACTGAATATTTAACTATTTTGTAAAAAATTGATCTTTCTGAATTGAAAATGCAATTGTTTGATTAAAACTTGAGCTATTTTGTTATAAATTGTTCTGTTTTTTTTCGTTCGCCATTAATTGTATTTTTTTTTGTATCATCAAAAGTTCACAATATTGGTCAAAATTCATGTATTTTGTTGAAAATTCATCGTTTTCTAAAACAGGATTAGTTGATCCTAGGAAGCTGTGAATCTTCCAGAAGTGGGAGTCAAAGGTATTTAAATCTAAAGAACAACTTTTAAAATAAAAAAATGAATGTTTAGATCCATGAAGATTCATACCCACATATAGGAAATTTGATTTCTCCCCGCACCCTCAAATTCAGAACATTTTCAAAATATTTCTTGTTTTCGAAGTATTATGTTGATCATGACTAAGAATTAGCTTCTGATAAAAAGTAGAACAGATACCACTTGACAAATATGAATGACGTTTTGTAAAAATTAAGATTGGAACCGCGAAAGTTTTTCATTTTCATCTCAAGTGATTTGAAAATGATAAGCAGAATGATATGCAAGAATTTCATATCCAGAGGCTTAGTCTGCATTTAGCACGCTACTTCAATAAACCAATACAATAAATAATTCATGATTATTAATTTCTTTTTCCAGAAATGATGTTGGGACAATTCTTTGAGAAGAAACAGGTCGCACTTCCTACCCCAGTAGTTCCTTTACCAGCAGATCCTAATTTCATCATTAATCTTCATGGTATTGCAAATTTCTTAAGTTATTCGGACCCAGGTCATGTTAAATATCTAGGACTGAAAAAACGTTATAAAGTAGTAACAGATGAGGAAAAAGAGTACGTCGTTGGAATATTCCCTTATGATCATGATAATCATATGTGTGCATTAATGCTTCCTAAACCGAATCATTATATTCCCTATGAAACTCGCGAAGATCCTGATCACTATGATAGAGTTAAAGTGAAGATAGAGGGCAGGTTGGCCCAAACGACTACACTGATATCGTGGGATGACAAACCTATGAGGATGGAGCTCTACAAGACAGCTAGTGCAGAACGCACATTTTATGCCTGGATCCTTGAATAAGTGAAGTTTTTTAATGATTGGGGCAGGTGTCCTTCGCATTTTCTTTTAAATCTCCTCAAATCATTTGCATTCGTATTTGTATTTATTCATAAAGAGTTCCTAGAGACTTGTCTTACCAAATCTGTAAAGTAATTAGAATTTTCTATTCGAGATTACTTGTTCATTTTATAAGTACATATTGTAGAAACAAATATCCTGTATGAAGGTTAAAAGGCTGAAATAAATAATCTCTTATCTTAATTTTCTTACACTGGTGTCGAAAACCTGATTAGTTGCAACATTGCGTGAATATCACTTTTATTGTCTTTTTTCAGTTTGATTACACAGCCTTACAAACAAAAAGCGTTTTGTGCTTCAGACTAGACCACCAAACCTATATGTTTTTGGGATCGCTAAATCTGAAGCCAGGGTCCGTTTGAACCCATCAAGCCAGGATCAAGATCATTTCAACTTTAAGTTGGAAAACAAGGTTTAAGCGGAAAAAACCATGATTATTATACGTTTTTTGGGTCGCTGATTCTGAAAACAGGGTCTGTTTGACCACATCAGGTTAGAGAAAACCAAATTTCTTATACGTTTTTGGGGTAGTTGAATCTAAATGTGGAGTCTGTTTGGCCCTCCATCAGGTCTCGATCAAGGTCATTTCAAGGTCAAATTGAAAAAACACGTTTAAGCGCAGAGAACCACAATTCTTATACATTTTTGGGGTCGCTGAATCTGAATCCGGGGTCTGTTTGACTTCATCAGTTCAGGGTGAAGATTATTTCAAGGTTAACTTTTGTTCATCAAATGGAAACGCGTTTTTGACTGCGGATTGAAACAAATTGAAAGGTAGAGCAACAGAAAGCGTTTGAGACAAACAGTTTGCAAATATCAATTAAATTTTGGCTCATTTGAAAAAGCGTTTTGCTCAGAAAAGGTATTTTGAAGCAATTATTATTCTGAGAATGAAAAGCTAGGAAGGCGTAAGTGACTACCGTGATAGACTATTGAGTTCAATAAGCGGCGCAAGGCATTCTATACAGGAAAAGTTTCCCACAGCAGGAGAAAGCGAAACAATGATGAAGCCAATTATCGCATGCGCTCGAAAGGCATTTATAAGAGGTCTACCAGATGAAATATCGACCTTTGTTGATACTTAAAATTTGGCAACACTATCAGAGGCCTCAGATCATGCCCTGTATATTGAAGAACTGAAGCAACTGAAAGATTGACTGCAACCACGTATTACATTTCTCGAAAAGGAAAAGATGTAAACGAAGCTTCTGGATCAGCAAATTATCATCAAAAACAGGTTGAAGGAAGAAAGGGAATCTTGGTCTATCCATCAACAAATCCACAATCGGAATCGACGGATCGTTTCGTTACTCAAACACCTCATTTACAGGAGTCCCAACAGCAATGTATAAAAACAGATCGCTCAAGAGTTCGCTCAACAATTTGCTCAACATTTCGCTCAGCAAATTCCTCAACAGATGGCTCAACAATTTGCTCATCAATTTTCTCAACAGACGATTCCACAATTCACTTCACCCGTTCCATCTCAATATACGGTATCTGTTCAAACCTAGTTAACCAGGTTCCTGTGACCATTTCACAGCAGAAAATAAAATCAGGTGGATACACAAGTGGACACGGAAAGAAGGAAAAAGGGACAAATTCTAGGAGCAACTCTCCAGGACCTGAAAATTTAAACTACAGCCCGGCTCGTCGCCAGGACGCGGCTCCGAGCCCTATTATCGAAGAGCGTCAAAGGACGATACAGTTCTTGAAGAATTTAGAAGAATCCTACGAACAGCATATCAAGGACCAGACTGCCCTGTAATTGAAGTGAGAGCAATAGAATTCATCGACCAGAAAGCTTATCTTTTAGTTGATCCCGGTTCTGATCTGAACTTGATTAAATTACGTAAAATACAAAACGAGGTAAAAATCGAAGGAGAAGATGCTGTAGAAATAGCTGGAATCACTCCTGGATTAGTCAATACGTATGGCACGGTAAAAATTCAAATTTCAGAAGTACCAGTCATATTTCACATTGTAGAAAGTAATTTTTAAATCACCTCAGATGGCATCCTAGGTCGGGGATTTCTTAGACAAGAGAAATTAGAGATGTTATTCTGGCATAATACTCTCATAACTTCAACAAAATCCCGTAAAGCCGATTCCGTTTGTTGACAAAGAATCACAAGCAGCAAGAAAGATGCTTACCCCTGAGATAAAACCTTTTTCTCGGATATTAAAAATACAAGTTCGATCAAGGCAACCGGTGTTACTAGAAGTGATTAATCAGGATTTAAAATAAGGTTGTCTACCTAGAATAAAAACACCTGAAGACCTATATCTGGGCGAGGCGGCACTCACTAATGACAAAGAAATTTGCAGAGTTTACGCGATTAACACAACAGATAGAGAGATTGAAACGGTACTTGCACCGCAAGAAATAATACCATTTGACGTGTATCCACTCCCGGGAGAAGAATTTTCTAGAGTAAGAATTGGAAGAATCCTTAAAAAATCAAGACTTAGAAAAATACCATCAAAAAGATACACCTTGGAAATGGGTATCTGCAGAGAAGGCAAGCTTCAGGAAGATTCGAAGATATCTCTCTAAATATGCAATCCTTTAATATCCCGATTTCAATAAAACCTTCAAGCTTACCAAAGACGCTCCAGAATATGCGATAGGAGCAGTATTAACGCAAAGAGAGAGACGGCATGGATACGCCTGTAGGATACTACTCAAAGGTTTTAACCGAAATCGAAATGAGGTATTTTTCAGAATAAAAAGAATGTTTAGCAGTCCTATACGCAGTAGCAAATTATCGTCTCTACTTGTATGGACGGGAATTTATTTTGGCCTGTGATCACGAACCGGTGCATTGGATAAGTTATATAGACAATCCTGGGATAAGATTACTTCGTTGGAGTCGAGGCTCTCTCAGGAAAGCCTATTCTCAACAAAGAACCTGCGTCGAGCGAGCAAAGTCATTCCGAAAACTCCACCGACGAAACAACTGTTCAGTCCAAACCCCAAGACGTGAAACCAAAGTCAAGGGTATATAGTATCACCCGATCGTTAGCGAGTCAAGACAAGGAAAAGAAAGAAGAAAAGCCAAAGGACATCCATCCCTAGAACAACCTCTTTTAAGCCTTGATCTATTGGAAAGTACTATAGGAAAGAGATTGTTGAGACGAAGGGAACAGAATAAAGCACCCTTAACCAATAAAGAAGATACATCGTCAGATGAAGATTCGTCAGACGACGAAACAACGAAGGATTCTGAACCACCGGTCTTTCGAAAGGAACGAAGCATATTTACAGGGGTGGAGGCAATACCTCCACCACCAGAAGAATCAAAAGTTTCGAAAAGTGCTCCCCCGTACAGTGCTTCGACCTCTAGAGCCTACGTGGACGTATATGTAGATGGAGCCGTATGGTTTGGCGAAGGTAGCCCGCTAAATGTATCACGACCAGTAAGCGGTAGACAGACCAACAACGTAGCTGAAATAGAAGCTGCAAAAAAAGCTGCTGGCAAAGCACGAACAGAATTCAAAGACTTGGAAGAAGCAGTAGCTCCCATTAAAGTTGTCTGGAATCATGTACCCAGTCACCAGGGCATGCAGAGAAACGAAATGGCCGATTAACTCGCCCGTCAGGGCACTGAAAACCGCGTTCATCATCATAACGAAATTCCAAGCAAAAGTTCAAATCGCCTGAAGCCTAATAAACTGATCGTGGATATAGCAACTATATCCGAAGATGAAACAGATAGCAGCAATAGTGAAGAAGAGCCGCCATCAAATGATCTTAAGGCAGACCTTCAGAAGTCATTTTATAAATTTATCAAGTCATTAGCAGAAAATCAGTCTATGCTATGGGATCATGATGGCATGGACGAGACTTTTCAACTTGCGTGTACAACCGTCTCGGAAGGCGAAGAGGATCTCGAACTCATACAAGAATTGGAAGACATGGATCCATGCAATGGGTATGATGATGAAGAATTTTCTAACAGAGTGCGAAATTTTTCAGAAAATTATGCAAACCGTAAAAAAGTACCAAATTCCTCGAAAGATGCTCTACAAACAGAAAGAGAATTTCCGAATGAGCCTACTGAAGAGAAGGCAGAAGATCAGAAAGATCCCGCATCAGAAATTAAGGACCCCGTGATAACTAGGAGAAGCAATGTAAGGTTTAAGAATACTCGTACACCGGAAGAATTAGGATCGCCTATTCTTAGCAAGCAACCACCTAGAATGTCTCTATACCTTACACCTCGAACTAAAGTAGCCCCTGGAGCCTGATCTACACCATATCCTAACTCAGAAAGACAAGACGAGGAAATAATAGAGTCAGTAAAAAAAACGACGATAGATTAAGCCAAAACGATTGCAATCCCAAGGTGGTTAGCTGAAAATACAATTTCTCGTACACCCTCGCCTATGATCGATCTAAACAACACATTCATAGATTCCTCCTCCTCCAATGAGGAGTAAATTAAAAATTCACTTTCATAGTCAGGAAAATTAGTGGAAGGCACTAGACAACCTAAGATCATCCATCAGTGGACAGAACCCCTAACTTATAAGGGCGATCACTATGCCCATTTCCTGTCCTGCGACTGTGAACCAACAAACCCCATTGCCAAGCTTCTGGTGGCTACAGAGCATCTTGATCAACAAAATCTCTGGGAAAGCCGCCCCAAAATTGGTCAGACCCTTGTTACTCCCCACGGTCGGTATAAAACGTATTCAATGGTTGTCAAAAAAAAGCATTGTGACGAAACCAACTGCGTAGATGTTAATGAAGGATTAAAAAACTTAAACAAAATCTAGAGCCGGATAAAAATATGTCCGTGCGTATGGCAAACTCGGGAGATCTTTTGGGACCCGTACCTCAAAATGAAATGTAAGAGCAGCTTACCAAGATGTTTCAGGACAGTAATATCAACATTACTTTATGTCATGGAAAAATCGAAATACCACCAGTAGAACTCTGTCCAAAAATAATAGAAGAGTATCACAGTAGCCTAATAGCGGGACACAAAGGAGTTACAAAAAAGTATCTACGTATTCGGGAAAGGTATACATGGCCTGGAATGTGAGACGAGATCAGTGAGTATATTCGAGGATGTAAAAGCTGCCTCGAACAAAAACGCATGAGAGCTCGAACTCGGGAACCAATGTTAATTACCGATACCCCTTTTCAAGCGTTTGATAAGGTTTCTTTAGACACGGTAGGAAGACTGCCTACAACTCCTAGTGGAAACCGGTACATACTTACGACGCAAGACAACTTCAATAAGTACTCTCTTGCCGTACCCATACCTAGTCAGAAATCTTCTGTTATAGTTTTTGCTGCAGCGACGAAACTATTCTCTGTCTATGGGGCCCCAAAATGTATCCTGACCGACAGAGAAAGCAGTTTCATTAGTAAATTAATAAAAAAATTCAGAAAGAATTTTTAATGTCAAACAACTTACAACTTTAATATATCGTCCACAAACGAACGGATCCCTTGAAAGGAGCCACATCGTGCTAACTGATTATATAAAACACTATGCAATCAATTACGACGATTGGGATCGACTTCTCCCTTTCGCTATGTTTGCATATAATACATCAGTACACAAGGCAACCAAATTGACTTCCTTCGAATTAGTATTCGGAAAGGTGGCAAAAACGCCAAGCTCTTTTCCTCAAGAAGAGGAATTAGAAACATACGGTTCCTTTTTTCGCGACCTAATCATTAGAATCACGGAAATTCAAAAAATCGCTGCGTGAAATCTAATTTAAGCGAAAACTCGATCCAAGGAATGCCACGATCAGAAAGCACGCCCTTTGAATGCAAAGAAAGGAGATCAGGTTTACATCCTCAAGGATGTAAGAGAGGGAAAATTTGATAGTAGAGGAATGGGCCAACGCATTACGAAACATGCAGACAAAAACAATGTAAATTAATGATTTGATAATCATAAAAATTCGACAAATTTCAACTGGAAAGTTTTTATCGACAATTTGACGAGAGGAAAGCGATGCGAATTCGTAATAGACTGAATCAGGTATCTCAAGTGGAAACTAAAATAGCTCAATTCAGATGCTACAAATTCCAATCGCATTAGATTTAGCTCAACTTAGAATAAACTAGAATAGCTAGGGGAAAATTATTGTGCATAGGTAACAAAAAGAAATGTTACATTCAATTATTTAATGATTAACTGTCCGAAAATTCTGGCCACGAGATTACGGGCCGAATAAAAAACAGTCAAGATACCCTCACTGAAAAGCGAGTTGGTTCTAATTCTTATATAATTAAAATGATAAGATACACATAAATTAGATATACCAATAATTGGTGAAAAGACAATTTTGTACGCCGATTTCAATTTTTAAATAAAGATAAATTCTTCAAATTATCTAAAATCATCGGGGACGATGAACAAATTTTTCGGGGTGGATGTTACGTGCCTGCCTACCCAAAATTAAATTTTAGTGAAACCGCCTAAATTTTGGGAAAATCAAAAGATAATTTGAAGAAAACTTTATTTAAAATCATAACTATTGAGAAATGACAGAGAAATGAGAAGAGAGAAAGAATGAAGAAAGAGAAGTAAGAAGAAAGGTGGCCGCGAAGCAATTGACACACATGCTGCGCTTCCTGTAAAATGATTTCAAAGCTATGTAGGAATTCCAAATTTCCCAATAACGTTTCGAAATGAAACAAATTCTCTTACATCTTTCTGGCAAAAGATTGACAAATATTGTGAGTCTTAATTAAATTTGACCAGTACGAGGAATTCCAAATTGCCCAACATGATTTCAGAGTTTAATTCTCTCATACCTCACAGGCAAATGATTAACAAATATTGAGGAATGCCTTCATACTCAGAAAATTCTGAATATTCCTACATAAGCACAGAGCGACTATTCCATAATTAAAATTGTTACAAATCAACAAATTGGCTTTATTTCTCAATAAAGTTTCTGCGGTCGCTCTACTTTCGGAATTCTTACTAAACAAAATCACCCCACCCAATAACCAAATCCGACCTGACGATCGTGATAAGTAAATTGAACTCAGGGTAGTCGAAGGAGATTCTCGGACCGAAGAAAACCTCTCCTCTAATTAATCCGCGATTAAAGACACGCGTCCGCCGTCTTGAGGCGCCACTCGATTTACCATAAGAACTTTAGCAAAATTTAATAAGTACGGGGGGTTTTCTTTAGTTATCTAATTCGTTTTGTGGGTCGGACGTGAAACCACTTGATAAAATCCCACCTCCAGGGTTAGCTCTCGGAATTTGATATCAGGGGCAACTGTAGCTCTGCCAAGGAATTTTAAAGTAATTTTCAAATCAAAATATAATTTTGAAATTGGCCATGGGCACGACCGGGCACGCGCACGTAACGTGGAGAGGGAAAGTAGATGTGGGAGAAGTGAAGAAAGGGAGGAGAGGAGAAGTAGGTGAAGTATGGGAATTAGGGAAGTTTTTTTTTTGCAAAGGGGGATTGTAAAATGCTTTATGCAGTAACCACATTCGAACTTTAGGGACGAATCCTCAAGAAACGGAGGTGAGTTTGGGACTGGCCGAAGCTTTACCCACTGAATGAACTGCTTTATACCTGCCAACACATGCCCCCGGAATCCACGCTGAGTTGAAGGCATTCTTCACATCGAGAGTGACCAGCACACAGGAGTTCCTTGATCTGTGACTTCCCTGCCATGCCCTTTGAGTTAATAAGATGACTTCCCTAATTGTGCCAATAGTCGAGCGATTTGTGCGGAATTCATGTTTATTCTCCGAAAGTCCGCCTGATTCTTCTATGGCAATCCGTAACCGAGTCCGTAGGAGTTTCTTGAAGATCTTTCCTGCGTTGTCCAACATACAGAGCGGTCTAAATGATGAGGGAGTGATGGGCGGACGCTGACCCTTATCAAGCAGAATCGACCTGTGCATCTTCCTCCTCTTTGCAAATATGCCAGATAGTAGATATGCATTATACATGTTCAGGAGTACGAATGGGAATTTCGCTGATTTTAATGGCCTTCGTTTGTGCCTTGTTGGCCGCAAGATAATTATCTTCAGCCACACCGACGTCAGCGCGGTCCCTCTCACGTTGGGCCTTCCTGCGTTTCGCCAGTGCCTCTCTGAGGAGATCAGCAATTTCATCATTCCACCAATAGTTTTTCTCTGATTGCCGGTGCCTTGATCATCTAGGCATTGACTTGTCACATGCTTTCTTAATCAAACGCATAGTCTGTTTGAGCATTTTTTCAGCCTGTTTCCTGGATGTCTGTATGTGACGCACCGCCTCGTCAGTGAGACCACTCGCTCTGGCCAGCGTTTCAAGCACTGCCGGGCGACTCAGCTTTGCGACGTTCCACCCCCAAATAGTCACAGAGCCAGCATGGTTTCTTCTTCCATCAGAGTTGGACCCAACCCAGAACTTGATGTACTGGTGGTCGCTGCCAGTGAGATCCTCGAGGACATCCCACCCATAATCCCAGCCGATACACCCGCAGGTGCTAGAGTGATATCAATTCTGGTATCCCGGCAGCGACTGTGTCTAAATGTTGAGACCGTACCCGTATTGAGAGTCGTTAGGTTCAAACTGGTCGCCATCTTCACCAACTTATCACCTCGGTTGCAGGTCCATGACATGCCCCATTTTAGCGCCTTCGCATTGAAGTCCCCAGCTACGATGACTTCTTCTCTATACACTTATTCACAATCTGATGAAGAAATATCTGTTCAGTTCGAAATTGTTTACATTTGAGGGATTGTAATTTCATCATTGCAGATACTGGACGAAGACAGCCAGTAACTCTCTCAATTTTATCCTTGTGCACAATTTTTTATAATAGAAAAGAGAATTAAGTACAATATTTTGGATTCAACTACTTGGTTTAAAGTTAAATTCCTTCGATAAAATTTTTTGGTTTGGTTCGAGATTAATCCTGTATTTTGTTGATATTTCAACGTTTTCTGAAGAATTTCTTGTCGATCCCAGGAAGTTGTAAATCCTTCAGAAGTCACAGTCTGAACTAGTTGAATCTGACGAAATAATTTTAGAAAGAAAAAATAAATTTTCAGAGCCATAGTGATTTATAGCCCAAAATTTCGAATAACAAAATAGCATTTTGGTATTTTCATGATTTTCCTTTCTTAATTAAAGTTTTGTTATTATGCGGGATAGCGCCCTATACATTTCTACTAAATCTCCTCAAATTATTTGTATAATTGTATTTATTCACACAAATTTTGCATTCGATATTATTCGTTTATTTTATAATTATATATTTTATAAACAAATTTCCTGCATTGTTGTCTAAAACCTGATTGATTGCCACACTGTGTGAATATCACTTTTGGTGACTGTTTTCAGTTTCTTTATCTAATAATAATGATATTTGATGTTGAAATTTATTTACGAATATTTCCAAACATTATTGAGAAAAGAGGAAATTTTAATTTGATTCTATATTTTAATTTGAGATTATATTTTGATTTCAGATAATATTTCAATTTTGGGTTATATTTTAATTTAAATTATATCTTAATTTTAGATTATATTTCAATGTTGGGAAATAATTATTTTCTAAATACAATGCAATATCTAGGTGAATTGAAAATATTTCAGGTTTACTTTTCAAATATTAATGTTAAGTTTCGAATTTGCCAAATATTTCGAAAAAGAAACTGGAAGGTTTTATGAACCTTTTTTTAATTTTGCTATATTCAAACAAATTTTAGGAAACGTAGAAGTTTTTTTGAAAGATATTGAGAAGCTTCATAAGTAGTAAAATAATTCGAGAATATTTTTAATTTTAATAACATTTAGAAAAATATCAAACAAAAATTAGGTTTTTGAAGATTTCAAGAAAAAAGAAGCTTTTCAAGGTCATTTTTTGATGTTTAAAAGCATATTCAAATTTTTTTAGAAAAATTCAAATTCTTTGAAAGATATTCATAAATTTTGAAAAAATGCTAAGAATTGTTCACCAGGCGAAAAGATTCCCAAAAATTTCAAATAAAATGTACATTTCTGAATATTTTGAAATTTCTGAAAATGTGGAGAAATCCTACATGATTGAAAATTGAACTATTTACAGAAAATTCACCTTTTTGCTTTAAAAATTCAACCGTTTGGTAGAAAATTAAACTATTTTTTGAAGATAGATAGATATTTATGGATTTTGAATTTTTATAATCAATCATAAACAAACTAAGACTTTTTCTAGAACAATTTTCAAACAAATACATTATTTTTCAACGTTAATCAATTTTCATAAACAAACTAAGGGTGAGACCAAGAAACAGAAATCACCTTCGAAATCGTCTCGGAAATATTTAAATGCAAATTCTTGTACCATTTTTTGAACAATAACCTGCGATTTTAGATTAGGACTTCATCGTGAATTGCAAAAAAAAAAATTCTTCAAGTCTATTTCTCGTTCTTGTTTCGTTTCATTTTCGTCTTTATTAAAATTTTTTTTTTCAATTTTTGCTTTCATCTCTATTTTTATTTTTATTTCCATCTTTGTGGTTGTATTGGTTCTGCGAGATGATTCTTTAGTCTAACGCTGTTTCCTGTTTGACAAATTTCTCAATGTAGCGAGAAAGCATGTTTTTGTACCACTAAATTGTACATAACAATGTCATGAATTTGAAGGAACTGTAGCGATGACAATGCGGAAGATACAGAGTTTCGAAAGACAAATAATTTAGAAGGGCAAAAGAAACGCTGACTAGTGCAAGATACTCTTGAACTAGTTGAAGAATATTCATCAGTTGAACTATTATTACAATTCTTGATGAGTGGGTTTCCCTTTTTCAAGAGAATGCGAACAGTAATTTTTATTCTATTTTTCAACTTAGTGATGTTCACACCTGTTGGTAAGTACAATAGCATCTACATTTTAAAGTGAATATTTCAGTAAAACTATATGATTACCGATTATTCAGTGTTTCCATTCCATATGGCTCTACGTGGCGCTCAGGCAGTGCACTGTACCACGTCGCCTTTGGTCTAATCGAATCATTTAATTAGTTGAAGTATTATTGATTCATCAGTAGAAAACTGCTGATTTTTTAGTGAAACTATATGAATAATAATTATTCAGTGCCTCCATTCCATATGGCGCCACGTGAAGCTTATGCAGTGCACTGCACCACGTCGCCTTTTGTCTAATCGTATCATTTTATTAGTCAAAGTATTATTGATTCATTAGTGGAAAACTACTAATTTTTTTAGTGAAACTATATAATTAATAATTATTCAGTGACTCCGTTCCATATGGCACCACGTGGCGCTTAGGCATTGCACAGCACCACGTCGCTTTTGGTTTAATTGAATCATTTGATTAGTCGAAGTATTATTGATACATTAGTGGAAAATTACTAATTTTTTTTAGTGAAACTATATTATTAATAATTATTCAGTTTCTCCATTCCATATGGCGCCACGTGGCGCTTGGGTATTGCACTGCACCACGTTGCCTTTGGTCTAATCAAATCATTTAATCAGTCAAAGTATAATTGATTCATAAGTAGAAAACTGCTGATTTTTTAGTGAAATTATATGATTAATAATTATTCAGCGCCTCCATTCCATATGGCGCCACGTGGCGCTTAGGCATTGCACTGCACCACGTCGTCCTTGGTCTAATCGATTCATTCGATTATTCAAAGTATTATTAATTAATTAGTAGAAAACTACTAATTTTTCAGTCAAACTATATGGTTAATTATTATTCAGTGCCTCCATTCCATATGGAGCCACGTGGCGCTTAAAATTGCACTGCACGACGTCGCCTTTGGTCTAATCAAATAATTTAATTAGTCAAAGTATTATGGATTCATCAGTAGAAAACTGCTAATTTTTTAGTGAAACTATAAGATTAATAATTATTCAGTGCCTCCATTCCATATGGCGCCACGTGGCGCTTAGGTATTGCACTGCACCACGTCGCCTTTGGTCTGATCGAATCATTTGATTAGTCGAAGTATTATTGATTCATTAGTGGAAAACTACTAATTTATTTTATTTCAACTATATGATTATTGATTACTCAGTGCCTCCATTCCATATGACACTAAGTGGCGCTCAGGCAGTGCACAGCTCCACGACGCTTTTGGTCTAATCCAATCATTGGATTAGTTAAAATATTTATTGATACATGTAACAAACTATAAATATTTCAGTAAAACTATATGATTACTAGTGATTCAGCGCCTCCATTCCATATGGCGCCACGTGGCGCTTAGGCATTGCACAGAGCCATGTCGCGTTTGGTCTAATCGAATCATTGGATTTGTCGAAATAGTTATTGACTCATGAGTGGAAAACTATTAATTTTTTAGTAAAACTATAGGATCACTAATTATTCAACGCCTCCATTCCATATGGCTCCACGTGGCGCTCAAGCAGTGCACAGCTCCACGTCGCGTGTGGTCTAATCGAATCATTCGATTAGTCGAAATATTTATTGATTCATTAGTGAAAAACTACTAATTTTTTAGTAAAACTATAGGACCGCTCATTATTCAACGCCTCCATTCCATATGGCTCTACGTGGCGCTCAAGCAGTGCACAGCGCCACGTCGCCTTTGGTCTAATCGAATCATTTAATTGGTCGAAGTATTATTGATTTATTAGTGGAAAACTACTAATTTTTTTAGTGAAACTATATGATTAATAATTATTCAGTTTCTCCATTCCATATGGCGCCACGTGGCGCTTAGGTATTGCACTGCACCACGTTGCCTTTGGTCTAATCAAATCATTTAATCAGTCAAAGTATAATTGATTCATAAGTAGAAAACTGCTGATTTTTTAGTGAAATTATATGATTAATAATTATTCAGCGCCTCCATTCCATATGGCGCCACGTGGCGCTTAGGCATTGCACTGCACCAGGTCGTCCTTGGTCTAATCGATTCATTCGATTATTTAAAGTATTATTAATTAATTAGTAGAAAACTACTAATTTTTCAGTCAAACTATATGGTTAATTATTATTCAGTGCCTCCATTCCATATGGAGCCACGTGGCGCTTAAAATTGCACTGCACGACGTCGCCTTTGGTCTAATCAAATCATTTAATTAGTCAAAGTATTAT
>CAKNYM010049170.1:9080-19491 GCA_932195095.1 Andricus curvator
CCTAAAAAATGAATTTGCAATTCAAAAGGGCAAATTTTCGTTCCGAATAGACAAATTTTCAACAGAACAGTTGATTTTTGAACCAAAAAAGATGAATTTTCAATCCAAAAGGGTGAATTTTCGGTCCAAATAGACAAATATTCACCAAAACTGTAGAATTTTGAACCAAATATGTAGTAGAATACGAAAAAATTACAAAATTTTCCTCTGATTTTTACAGGATCCACTATCACAGCCCTTCACTATCTCGAGAAACACGGTTTAAGGGCCGCCTTAATAGGAGCCGTCGAGGAAGCAACATTGCGTTGTAGAGAAGTAAGTTCGCAGGCTGAGAATAAATGACGCCCTTAAATTGCATCGGATAAAAAAAATTGAGCTCTGCGAAAATTCCAGAAGGGATAAAAATCCACTTAAAAAGGGAGCGAAGAAAGACGAAAAAATGAGAAAGGAGCCGCAAGAAAGAAACGTTTGTATGATGCAAATGATAAACTTTTTTATTATTACTTTCTGCCGCGCATTTGCACAAGAGTTTATAACAATACAGATGCGAAAGAAAAATTTTCTTCGAAAAAAAAAAAATGTACAGAGAGCTTTTTGTAAATATCAAATATGGAATACGTATCTGGAGAATTGTATAACAGACTGAGTGCATGACACTACAATTTCGTTGCAAGACTGATCTTAGGTCTCTATTTTTTTTAGTGTCAAGTTCCTTCAAGTTCGCGAACTTTTTGGAAAGAATGTCGTATGATTTTAGATAAAAGGTTTTGTAGTATAAAACCTGTTTTAAGATCTGGAACCGTCGAAATGGTTTTATTTATTTGAAATTGAATCCAGAACGTGTAAATGTCAGACAGGATGAAAAAAAGTGTAAAAATTAGACTAATGGATTATTTACATATATTTAAATATTTGTGTTAGCTTTAAGGACTTGTATATGTATAGATAATATAAAATAGTAGAAATATATATTCGAAATATCGTATTATTTATCGTATTCTTTCTTTAAATCAACCATAAAATTTAGCCCTTTACAGGAACAAATAATTTAACGTGTTAAATACAAAGTGAACAGAAATTGTTCGGCATGTCGTTTTACCTCAAAGGTAGCATAAGTTTATAATATTCTATCTTCTAAGAAGTAGTATAGCTAGGCCACTACGTCACTTACCGACCGAGGTTCGGTCCCATGCTAAGTTACCGACGCATGGTATTACCGACAGTCGGTAATGCAGATTCCTGTTAGATTTATTTATCATCAGCCGTTAAGTGACGTAGTGGCACAGCTATGCTACTAACGTATGAAAAACTATGTGACTCGTATATTGTTCACAATCAGGGTGTTTACCTAAACCCTGGAAAAAAATTCCATCCCAATTCCAGGATTTTTCCCGATATAATTTTTCATAGTACGGAGACAAATATTTCGAATTGTTTTTAACAATCGACTTTATTATAAGTAATGTTTTTTTCAGTCTTCGTAAATATCTAAATGTGTAAAAATAGTACTATTAATATGTAAAATTAAATAACTGTTTTTTCAATTGAGAAATTAACTAATATATTTAACATAGAAAGGTTTTTAATAAATAATACTAGAAAATAATCAATCACTTCTTGAATTTATCCCTAAAGTCCATGAATCTGAATAAGTCACCCAAATTTTTATTTTATCCTCTTATATTTCAAATTCAGTGCATTATTTAGTAAAATTAATTAAAAAGATAAATTTTCAATTTAAAAAGATAAAATTTCAACAAAAATACTTAGATTTTTAAATACAAACGTTCAGTTTTCCACAAAAAAAAATAGTTACATTTTCAGTAAAAAGTTAATTTTTCAGTATAAATTTTTTTTTTTTTTTAACCAAATAGTTAACGTTTCAACCAAAGTAATGAATTTTAAACTGAAATGCTGAATCTTTAACTAGAATAGATGAATCTTCAACCAAAAAGGTGGATTTTGGAACAAGAAGATTAATTTTCTACCAAAAAATATGATTTTCCAACAAAGTACATGAATTTTCAAATAAAAAAGAACAATTTTCAACCAAACAGTTGTATTGAGAACTAAAAAGATCAATTTTTAAACAAAAAATAAAATAGTTTGATTTTCAGTTACAAAAATTAATTTTCAACCAAAAAAAATTAATTTTCAACCAAAAAAAATTAAATTTTCAACCAAAGTGATGAATTTTCAACTAAAATTATAAATCTGCTACTGGAATAGTTGGATTTTCAACCCAAACCCAAAGTAATTTAATTGTCAAAGACCAAGATTAATTTTCTAAAAAAAAAACTATTTTTTTTAACAAATTACATGAATTTTAAACTAAAAAATATCAATTTTTAACCAAACAGTTGAATTTTGAACTAAAAAAGATCAATTTTCAACAAAAAATGGAAAAGTTAAATTTTCAGTTAAAAAAGTTAACGTTCAACCATAGAAATGAATGTTCAAATGAAAAAGATGAATTTTTAACCAAAAATTGAATAGTTGAATTCTCAGTTAAAAAAAAATAATTTTCAACTAAAAAATTAATTTTCCACAAAGTAGCTAAAGTTTCGACTGAAATATTTACATTTTCAATCAAAAAATTAATTTTCAACAACAACAAAAAAATAAATTTCAAAAAAATAGTTAAATTTTCAACCAAAGAGAGATTAATTTTTAATTAAAATGATGAATCTTTAACCAAGAAAAAAAAGTTTAATAAAATAATGTAACTTTCAACTAAGTAGTTGAATTTTGATCCAAAAAATATGAATTCTCAACAAAAAATGTAATAATTGAAATTTCAATTTTTGATCAAAAACTGCTGAATTCAACCAAAAAAATACTAATTTTCAAGTAGGAAAGATTTTTCAGCCAACAGAGAGAAAAAATTTCAACCAAACTTTTGAATTTTTAAGCAAAGAGATGAATTTTCAACCAAGAAGATTAATTTTCAACCAAAAATGGAATATTTACATTTTCAGTTTTAAAAAAACAACAATCTTTAACTGAAATAGTTGAATTTTTAACCAATGAGGTGAATTTTCAAAGAAGAATATTAATTTTCTACCAAAAACGACGATTTTTCAACAAGTTACATGAATTTTTCAACCAAATAGTTCAATTTTCAACTAAAAAATATCAATTTTCAACTAAGAAGGATCGATTTTCAACCAAAAATTAAATAGTTAAATTCTCAGTTAAAATAATTAATTTTGAAATAAAAAAAAAAACGATTTTTCATCAAAATAGATAAAGTCTCGACCGGAATAGTTGAATTTTCAGTAAAATAGATTAATTTACTGTTAAATTTGTAGCCAAAGAGATGAATTTTTAATTAAAATCTTTAACAAAAAAATTAATTTTTAATAAAACACTAACTATTAACCAAGTAGTTGAATTTTTATCCAAAAAATATGAATTCTTAATCAAAAATGTATAAATGTAAATGATATTTCAACCAAAAAAGACTTCAATTTTTAATAAAAAACTGTGGAATTCAACAAAAAAATACGAATTTTCAACTAAGAAAGATTTTCCAACCAAGACAGAGAAAAAATTTCAATCAAAATGTTGAATTTTTAAGCAAAAAGATGAATTTTCAACCAAGATAATAATTAATTTTCCACCAAAAAGGAAGATTTTTCAACAAAATACATGAAATTTCAACTAAAAATATAAATCTTGAAGCAAAAATAGAATAGTTAAATTTTCAGTTAAAAAAATTAATTTTTAACAAAAAAAAGCAAATTTTCAACAAAATAGTTGAAGTATCGACTGGAGTACTTAAATTTTCAGTAAAAAAACTAATTTTTAACCAAAAAAAAATCAATTTTCAACCAAATAGTTGAAATTTCATCCAAAAAAAAAGATGAACTCTCAACGTAAAATGTAATAGTTGATAATTCATCCAAAAAATATTTCAATTTTTAATAAAAAAACATTGAAACAACAACTGAGACAGATTTTTTGGCCAAAAGAGAGAAAAAATTACAACCAAACTGTTCATTTTTAAGCAAAAAGATATAAATTTTCTACCAAAAAGTACGTATTTTCAACAAAATACATGAATTTTTATCTACAAATATCAATTTTCAGCCAAAAATATAATAGTTAAATTTTCGGTTAAAAAAATTAATTTCCAACCAAAAATATCGAATTTTCAACAAAATAGTTCAATCCAATAATATAAAGCTACTTTTACAAATGAAGAAATATTGTTATTTAATTCTATCTTACGAATTAAAAAAAATGCAAGCACGTTCTCGAAAAAATTCCCTTATTTAAAAAAAATAGCCTGATATTTTCAGGTTTTTCCAGTTATACAAAAATTCCCTGAGAATTCCAGGTTTTCCAGGTGAGTAGAGACCCTGACAATATAAAAACTATTTACATTTTTGAAGACATAAATGATGAGTAAGAAAATAAAATGTGATAAATATTAAATAAATATAAAAAAATATTATCAATTCGATTTTTAAACTTAAGTTGGCTAAAACAATTTTTTTCTTCTCGGTTTCAATGTCTATCCATAAAATAAAATGAATTTGAAAAAAAATTAATTTTCGACTGAAGACTCATTACGTAGTAGTAGTATACCATTAAGCCATTTCCCTTTACGTAAATAGGTAAAAATGGTTAAACATGTGAACAATTTTTGAAATTCAGAAATACTTTTTAATATATAATTGTTTTAAATTTTATTTTTAAAATTGAAAATTAAGTAATCATGTATAAAATTATCTTATAATTTAATATGTAAACAAGAAATTGTAAAATATAATTAGAACATGAACAATCAGTGAAATTTTCAAATTATTTTCACCTCTTAGTGACAGAAACTCATTTGAATTTTTTTCGAATTTGTTTAATAAGTTTTAGTTATTTAAAGAGAATCCAAAAAACTTCATAAGATTCCTAGGAAAATTAAATATGATTTTTTATTTGAAAAAATTAATTTTACGAGAAAATTTCAAAACATTTCAAATGAATGCCTCAAATTTCAAAAAAAAGTGTAGAAGATCTTACAGCAAAATTTTCAATTTTTATTTTCAAGAATTTTTAAAGGTTTCAAGAGAACAACAAAACTTTCTTAGGATTTCTGGTTGAATGTCAAATGATTTTTTATTTTTAAAAATTATTTTAAGAGAAAATTGAAAAAGATTTCAAATCATGCTATTGAGAATACATTTTTTTAAAGAATTAATATTCGGTGTTAAAAATTCATGTTTTTGGTTAAAAATTTAACTATTTGATTAAAAATGTAATTGTTTTGTAGAAAGCTCATTTTTTGGTTGAAAATGCAACTGTTTGGGTGAAAATTAATTTTCTCGGTTGAAAATTCAACTATTTGTTTAAAAATGGATGTATTTTATTAAAAAATCATCTTTTCTAGTAGAAAATGAATCTTCTGTGTTGAAAATTCATCTTTTCGGTTACAAATTTAACTTTTTGGTTGTAAATTCAACTGTATTGTAGAAAGCTCATATTTTTGTTTAAATATGCAACTGTTTGCATGAAACTTAATCTTCTTGGTTGAAAATTCAACTATTTGGTTAAAAATGTATGCATTTTATTAAAAATTGGTATTTTCTAGTAGCAAATTAATTTTATTTGTTGAAAATACAACTTTCTAGTTAAAAATGTATGTATTTTGTAGAAAATTCGTCGTTTCTGGTAGAAAATTAATTTTCTTGGTTGAAAATTCAACTATTTAGTTAAAAATGTATATATTTGGTTGAAAATTCATCTTTTCTTGTTGGAAAATAATCTTCTTGGTTGATAATCTTCATGGTTGAAAATTCAACTATTTGTTTAAAAATTGATGTATTTATTTGAAAATTCGTCTTTTCTAGTTAAATTAATCTTCTGTGTTAAAAATTCATCTTTTTGGTTAAAAATTACACTATTTGGTTGAAAACTCAACTACTTTGTAAAAAGCTCATCTTGTTAGTTAAAAATGCAACTCTTTGGTACAAAATAATTTTTTTTGTGAAAATTCGACTATTTACTTAAAAATGTATATATTTAGTTAAAAATTCGTCTTTTCTGGTTGAAAATTCAAATATTTGTTTAAAAATTGATGTATTTTTTTGAAAATTCGTTTTTACTGGTAAAAAATTAATCCTTTATGCAAAAAGATTAATCTTTTTAGTTAAAAATTGAACTATTTGGTTGACTGGTTTTTAGAAAGCTCATCTTCTTGGTCAAAAATTCCAATGTTTCATAGAAAATGAATTTTCTGGCTTGAAAATTCAACTATTCAATTAAAAATTGATGTATTTCGTTGAAAAATCATCTTTTCTGACAGAAAATTAATTTTCTTGGATAAAAATTGAGGTATTTTGTTGAAAATTCGACTATTTGCTTAAAAATGTATGTTTTTATTGAAAATTCTTCTTTTCTAGTAGAAAATTAATTTTCTTGTTTGAAAATTAGTCTTTTCTGGTAGAAAATTAATTTTCTTGGTTGAAAATTCCACTATTCAATACAAAATTGATGTATTTTGTTGAAAATTCGTCTTTTCTGGTAGAAAAATAATGTTCATGGTTGAAATTTTTTGTATTTTGTTAAAAATTCGCCTTTTCTGGTAGAAAATTAATTTTCTTGGTTGAAAATTGAAGATTTAGTTAAAAAATTTTGTATTTTGTTGGAACATCCTCTTTTCTGGTAGAAAATTAATTTTCTTGGTTGAAAGTTCAAGTATTGAATTAAAAATCGCTGAATTTTGTTGAAAATTCGTATTTTTTGGTAGAAAATTAATTTTTTCGGCTAAAAATTGATGTATTTTGTTTAAAATTCAACTATTTGCTTAAAAATTTAGGTATTTGATTAAAAATTGGTCTTTTCTAGAAGAAAATTAATTTTGATGGGTGAAAATTCAACTATTTAATTGAAAATTGATGTATTTTGTTGAAAATTCGTCTATTCTGGTAGAAAATGAATTTTTTTGGTTGAAAATTTACGTATTCTGTTCAAAATTCATCTGTTCTGGTGGGAAATTAATTTTCTTGGTTGAAAAAGTCAACTATTCAATTAAAGCTTGATGTATTTTGTTAAAAATTAGTATTTTCTGGTAGAAAATTAATTTTCTTGGTTGAACATTAAAGATTTAGTTAAAAAATTTTGTATTTTGTTGGAACATCCTCTTTTCTGGTAGAAAATTAATTTTCCTGGTTGAAAATTCAACTATTTAATTAGAAATTGATGTATTCTGTTGAAAATTCGTCTTTTACGGTAGAAAAATCATTTTCTTGGTTAAAAATTCAACTATTTAGTAACAAATTTATGTATTTTGTTGAAAATTCAACTATTTGGTTAAAAAATTACGTATTTTGATGAAAGTTCGTATTTTCTGGTAGAAAATTCAATTATTAAATTAAAAATTAATGTACTTTGTTAAAATTAATATTCTCTTGGTTGAATATTCAACTATTTAGTTAAGAATGTATGTATTTCGGTGAAAAATCATCTTTTCTGACAGAAAATTAATTTTCTTGGATAAAAATTGAGGTATTTTGTTGAAAATTCAACTATTTGCTTAAAAATGTATGTTTTTATTGAAAATTCGTCTTTTCTAGTAAAAAATTAATTTTCTTGGTTGAAAATTCGTCTTTTCTGGTAGAAAATTAATTTTCTTGGTTGAAAATTCCACTACTTAATTCAAAATTGATGTATTTTACTTAAAGTTAGTCTTTTCTGGTAGAAAATTAATCTACTGGTTTGAAAATTCATGTTTTTGCTTAAAAATTCAACTATTTGGTTGAAAAGTCAACTGTTTTGTAGAAAGATCATCTTTTTGGTTAAAAATGCAACTGTTTGCTTGAAAATTCAACTATTTAGTTAAAAATGTATGTGATTGATTGTAAATTCATCTTTTCTTGCAGAAAATTAGTTGAAAATTGATGTATTTTGTTGAAAATTCGTCTTTTCTGGTAGCAAATTAATTTTCTTGGTTGAAAACTGATGTATTTTGTTGAAAATTCGGTTTTTCTGCTAGAAAATCAATTTTCTTGGTTGAAAATCGATTTTCTTGGTTGAAAATTTGACTACTTAGTTAAAAATTGATGTATTTTGTAAAAAATTCGTC
This sequence comes from Andricus curvator, assembly GCA_932195095.1. Classification (NCBI taxonomy): domain Eukaryota; kingdom Metazoa; phylum Arthropoda; class Insecta; order Hymenoptera; family Cynipidae; genus Andricus; species Andricus curvator. The sequence goes on from CAKNYM010049170.1 coordinate 17,164, forward strand.
ATTTCTGGCAGAAAATTAATTTTCTTCGTTGAAATGTTATGTATTTTGCTGAAAATTCGCCTTTTCTAGTGGAAAATTAATTTTTTTGTTGTTGTAAATTCAAAGGTTTAGTAAAAAAACTAATGTGTTGTATTAAAACTTCGTCTTTTGTGGCAGAAAATTTACTTTGTTTGAAAATTCAACTATTTAGTTAAAAATTATGTGTTTTGTTAAAAATTATGTGTGTTTTGTTGAAAATTCGTCTTTTCTGATGGAAAATTAATTTTCTTAGTTGAAAATTTATGTAGTTTGTTGAAAATTTGTCTTTTCTAGTAGAAAATCAATTTTCTTGGTTGAAAATTCAACTATTTAGGTAAAAATGATGTGCTTTGTTGAAAATTTGGCTTTTCTGCTAGAAAATCCATTTTCTTGGTTGAAAATCGATTTTCGTGGTTGAAAATTTAACTACTTAGTCAAAATGTATTTTGTTAAAAATTCCTTATTTCTGGCAGAAAATTAATTTTCTTCGTTGAAAATTTATGTATTTTGTTGAAAATTCGAATTATGAATTTTAAATCTAAAAGGATGAATTTTCTATCCAACAAGATTAATTCAACAAGAAAAAACCCGTTGAATTTTTAACCAAAAAAGATGAATTCATAACAAAACTGTTGAATTTTCAAGAAAATAATTAAATTTTCAACTAAATAGGAAAACTTTTAACGAAATGAGAGGAATTCAGAACCAAATATATAATAGTAGACTTTTCAGTTTATAATAATTAACTTTCAACCAAGAAAGATGAATTTTTAACCAAAAAATATGACTTTTCTACCGAAAGATGAATTAATCTAAAAGAATAAATTTTCAATCCGAAAAGATGAATGTTCACCAAAACAGTTGAATTTTCGACCAAAAAAAGATGATTTTTTAACGAAATAGTTAAAATTTTAACTAAATAGTAGAATTTTTAACCAACAAATTTTCAACAAATAAATTCAGAACCAAAAATATAATAGTAGACTTTTCAAAGAAAAAGAATGAACTTTCAACCAAGAAAGATGAACTTTCAACCGAAAAAAATTAATTTTCAAAAAAAAAAAATTACTTCTACCAAAAGATGAATTTTCAATTCAAAAGGACGGATTTTCGATCTAAAAGACGAATTTTCAATCAAATAGAATTTATAACCAACAGAGATGAGTTCAGAACCAAAAATATAATAGTAGATTTTTCAAATGAAAATAATTAACTTTCAATCATAAAAGATGAATTTTCAACCAAAACCCATGACTTTTCTACTAAAAAATCAATTTTCAAACAAAAACGACGAATCTTTGTATTCAAAAAGACGAATTTTCAACATATCAGTTGAATTTTCGACCAAAAAAGATGATTTTTTAAAAAATAGTTGAATTTTCAACCAAATAGTTGAATTTTAAACTAAATAGTAGAATTTACCTGAAAATTCGTCTTTTTAGTTAAAAATTCAACTATTTGGTTAAAAATGTATGCATTCTGTTGAGAATTAATCATTTCTGGTAGAAAATTCAATTATTTAATTAAAAAATAATTTATTTTGTTGAAAATTCGTCTTTTCTAGTAGAAAATTAATTTTTTTTGTTGAAAATTCAACTATTTAGTTAAAAATGTATGTATTTTGTTGAAAATTCAACTATTTTATTAAAAATGGATGAATTTTGTTGAAAATTCGTCTTTTCTGGTAGAAAATTAATTTTTTGATTGAAAATTCCACTATTTTACTAAAAATTGATGTATTTTATTAAAAAGTCGTATTTTCTGGTAGACAATTAATTTTCTTGGTTGAAAATTCAATATTTAGTTTAAAACTTTTATGTTTTGTTGATAAATCCTCTTTTCTGGTAGAAAATTAATTTTCTTGGTCAAAAATGTATGTATTTTGTCGAAAATTCAACTATTTTATTAAAAATTGATGCATTTTGTTGAAAATTCGTCTTTTCTAGTAGAAAATTAATTTTTTAGATGAAAATTCCACTATTTAATTAAAAATGGATGTATTTGATTAAAAAGTCGTCTTTTCTGGTAGATAATTAATTTTCTTGGTTGAAAATTCAAGATTCAGTTTAAACGTTTTATGTTTTGTTGATAAATCCTCTTTTCTGGTAGAAAATTAATTTTCTTGGTTGAAAATTTATGCATTTTGTTGAAAATCCGTCTTTTCTGGTAGAAAATTAATTTTCTTGGTTAAAAATATATGTATTTTGTTGAAAATTCAACTATTTTATTAAAAATTGATGAATTTTGTTGAAAATTCGTCTTTTCTGGTAGAAAATTAATTTTTTAGATGAAAATTCCACTATTTTATTA
>CAKNYM010049170.1:20512-31034 GCA_932195095.1 Andricus curvator
CCAGACTCAAGGTATCTCTGACCACGATCTTTCGGATCGGATGACTTTTCTGTCGGAAACGATTTGATGTGCTCGCGAATTCGATCTCGAACTGCTTCGCTTTTTTTACTTTTTGGCGTGTGACGACCTCGCTGATCTGGTCCTATAATTCCACCCGGAGAAGTCCTCTTCTTGTCCATCGCGTGACGCACAAACTTTTCTGAAACGGAGAATGTGCTGAGGAACATACTTTTACAAACAGTCATAAAATCCCCGTTTATCAGCAGGGAGTAGGTGAAGGTAACTTGTCTTCGATTTTCTGACTTGACATCGCCACGACATCGAGTTCTTTGTTTGGGAGACTCTTTAACGAGAAGTGCGATGTACTGTTTTCGCTGTTCCCACGTACAGGTCTTCCAGAATACACCATGCAGCTGTTCGCGAGCAATTTCGTCTATTTTGTCGTTGCATCGCATCCTACAATCGCATGGGGGACCCATCACTTTAGCTGGTACAACTTTACCTGCGGAAAATTTTAGATCAATCAGAAACGTGGACTTTACAGCTCAAAATGCTCTCAAAAGAGGAGAAATAGGGTGATTTATCAAAAAAATAGGGGAATAGGAATGACATTATTATTAAACTTATTGTTTCATTATTGTAGGTACCGTATTCCTAAGATTTTTAGTTAAAAATTTATGTACTTTGTTGAAAATTCGTCTTTTCTAGTAAAAATTAATTTTCTTAGTTGAAAATTTATGTAGTTTCTTGAAAATTCGTCTTTTCTGGTAGAAAATCAATTTTCTTGGTTGAGAACCAATTTTCTTGGTTGAAAATCAATTTTCTCGGTTGAGAATCAATTTTCTTGGTTGAAAATTAATTTTCTAGGTTGAAAGTCAATGTTCTTAGTTGAAAATTTAACTATCCAATTAGAAATTTATGTATTTTGTAGAAAATTCGTTTTTTTTATAGAAAATTAATTTACATGGTTGAAAATTTAACTATTTAGTTAAAAATTATGCATTTTGTTGAAAATACATATTTTCTGGTAGAAAATTAATTTTCTTGGTTGAAAATTCTAACTATTTCGTTAAAAACTAATGTATTTTGTTGAAACTTCGTCTTTTTAGTAGAAAATTAATTTTCTTAGTTTAAAATGTATGTAGTTTCTTGAAAATTCGTCTTTTCTGGTAGAAAATAAATTTTCTTGATCGAGAACACCTTTTCTTGGTTGAGAATTAATTTTCTTGGTTGACAATCAATTTTCTTAGTTGAAAATTAATTTTCTAGGTTGAAAATCAATTTTCTTGGTTGAAAATGTAACTATCTAATTAAAAATTTATGTATTTTGTTGAAAATTCGTTTTTTTATAGAAAATTAATTTACATGGTTGAAAATTCAACTATTTCGTTAAAAACTAATGTATTTTGTTGAAACTTCGTCTTTTTTAGTAGAAAATTAATTTTCTTAGTTTAAAATGTATGTAGTTTCTTGAAAATTCGTCTTTTCTGGTAGAAAATACATTTTCTTGGCCGAGAACACATTTTCTTGGTTGCGAGTCAATTTTCTTGGTTCAGAAACAATTTTCTTAGTTGAAAATTAATTTTCTAGATTGAAAATCAATTTTTTTGGTGGAAAATTTAACTATATAATTAAAATTTTATGTATTTTCTTGAAAATTCGTATTTTTCTTGTAGAAAATTAATTTTCATGGTTGAAAATTCAACTATTTAGTTGAAAACTAATGCATTTTGTTGAAAATTCTTCTTTTATAATAGAAAATTAATTTTTTGGGTTGAAAATTTATGCATTTTGTTGAAAATTCGTTTTTTTTTGTGGAAAATTAATTTTGATTGTTGAAAATTTAACTATTTAGTTAACAAATATGTTTTTTTTTAATTCGTCTTTTCTGGTCGAAAATTAATTTTTTTAGTTGAAAATTCAACTATTTAAATAAAAATGTATGTATTTTTTTGTAGAAAATTAATTTTTATGGTTGAGAATTCAACTATTTAGTTAAAAACTAATGTATTTTGTTGAAAATTCGTTATTTATAATAGAAAATTAATTTTCTAGGTTGAAAATTTGTGCATTTTGTTGAAAATTCGTTCTTTTTATAGAAAATTAATTTTTGTGGTTAAAAATTCAAGTATTTAGTTCAAAATTATATATTTTATTGAAAGTACGTGTTTTCTGATACAAAAATAATTTTCTTGGTTGAAAATTCCCTTATTTAGTTAAAAAGTAATGTATTTTGTGAAAATTCGTTTTTTTTTTGTAGAAAATTAATTTACATGGTTGAAAACTCCACTATTTAGTTCAAAACTATTGCATTTTGTTGAAAATTCGTCTTTTTTAGTAGAGAAATTAATTTTCTTGGTTGAAAATTTATATATTTTGTTGAAAATTCGTCTTATTTTGTAGAACATTAATTTTCATGGTTGAAAATTTAACTATTTAGTTAAAAATTATGTTGTTTTTTTTTTGAAAATTCGTCTTTTCTGGTAGAAAATTAATTTTCTTGGTTGAAAATTCAAATATTTAAATAAAAATGTATGTATTTTTTTGTAGAAAATTAATTTTTGTGGTTGAAAATTCAACTATTTAGTTAAAAATCATGTATTTTGTTGAAAATACGTGTTTTCTGATACAAAATTAATTTTATTGGTTGAAAACTCAACTATTTCGTTGAAAAATAATGTATTTCGTTGAAAACTCGTATTTTCTGGTGGAAAATTAATTTTCTTCGTTGAAAATGTATGCATTTTGTTGAATATTCGACTTCTCTGGAAGAAAATCAATTATCTCTGACTGAAAATCAATTTTCTTCGTTGAAAATTTAACTACTTAGTTAACATGTTTTGTTGTTGTTGGAAGTTTGTCTTTTCTGGTAGAAAATCCAATTTCTTGGTTGACAATCAATGAACAATTTACTAAATACTTGAATTTTCAATCAAAAGATGAAATTTCCATCCAAAAAGAGGGATTTTCAGCAAAACAGTAGAATTTTCGACCAAAATATATGACTTTAAAAAAAAGTTTCATTTTCAACAAAAGAATTAAATATTTCACCAAATAGTAGTATTTTTAACCAAGAGATGAATTTTAAATAAAAAAAGGATGGATTTTCTATCCAAAAAGATAATTTTTAGCAAAATAGTTGAATTTTAAATAAAACAGTGGAATTTTGGACCAAAAAGATGTATGTTTAACAAAATAGTATTATTTTCAAAAAAATAATTAAATTTTTAACAAAATAGAACAGTTTTTAACCGAAATTGATGAGCTCTATACCAAAAATATTACAGTAAAACTTTAAATTAAAAAGAATTAATTTTTCATCATAAAAGATGAATTTTCAATAAAAAAAGATGACATTTCTAACAAAATATGAATTTTAAATCTAAAAGGATACATTTTCTATCCAAAAAGATGAATGTTCTACAAAACAGTTGAATTTTCGATCAAAAAAAGATTAGTTTTTAACGAAACAGTTATATTTTTCAACCAAATAGCCAAATTTTAACAAACTGAAATGAATTCAGAAATAAAAATATAAAAGTAGACTTTTTAAATTAAAAGAATTAACTTTCAACCAAGAAAGATAAAATAATTAAATTTTCAACCAAATGGTAGAATTTTTAACCAAAAGAGATAAAGTCAGAACCAAAAATTATAATAGTAGACTTTTCACATTAAAAAAATAAATTAATTAATTATAAAAAGAATTAACTTTCAACAAAAGAAGATGACTTCCTACCAAAAAATGAATTTTAAATCTAAAAGGATGAACTTTCTATCAAAAACTGAATGTACAGTAAAAAAGTTGAATTTTAGAACAAAAAAGATGATTTTTTAATGAGATGAATTCAGATTTCAAAATATAATAGTAGATTTTTCAAATACAAAGAATTAACTTTCAATCAAAAAAGACGACTTTGCAACCCAAAGATGAATTTTCAATAAAAAAACATTTTTTATACAAAAAGACAAATATTCAACAAAACAGTTAAATTTTCAATCGAAAGAAATGAATTCTTAATAAAAAATACCATAATAGGAAAGTTTCTTGAAAACAGGGGAAAAAGATAAATTTTCTTTAAAAAAGGGTAAAGAGGGGCGTAGAAGAAAGGATATGATGTCTGATTTAACAAAAAAAGAACTGATTATCGTAGAAATTACCTCCAACACCGATATATTGTTCCCCTCTTAATCTGGCGTTTTTCTTAACGTTAACCTTCCACTTCTCAGGATGTTTTGAACGTTTAATAGCGTCTTTTGCCTCTTTCGCTGATTTGAATTTCTTCATTTTTATCTTCGTTCCCTTTTTAAGGACTACTTCTTCAACTGCCGTTTGTAAAATTATCGAAGATTGTGGATCCACCATGTGACCTAAACACATACCAAAAATATATTTAAAAAGTAACAGGGTGGCGATTGCAAAATAAATGAATTTTGAAACAAATACTTAAATTTTCCATTAAAAAATATCATTTTCCAACAAAAAATGGAATAGTTAAACTTTTAGTTGAAAAAATTAATTTTCAACAAAAAAAACGGATTTTCAAGAAAATAGTTCAATTTTCATCCTAACTGATGAATTTCCAACTAAAATGATGGCATATTCAATTGGAATAAGTTAAACTTTCAGTTAAAAAATTACTTTCCACAAAAAAATGTTAAAAAAAAATAACTTTAAAAAAAATAGCCACATTTTCAAACAAAGTGATGAATTTTCAACTAAAATTGTAAATCTTTATCTGGAATAGTTGAATTTTAAACCAGAAAGATGAATTTTTAACTAAAATGATGAATCTTCAACTAGAATATTTGAATTTTTGACCAAAGAGATGAATTTTCAACCAAGAAGATTAATTTCTACCAAAAAAGATGAATTTTCAACTAAAAGAGATCATTCTTCAACCAAAAATTGAATAATTAAAGTTTTAGTCAAAAAATGAATATTCAACCAAAGAGATAAATTTTTAACTGAAATTATGGAATATTCAAGTGAAAGAATAGTTACATTTTCAGTTCAAATAAATAATCATTTTCAACCAAAGAAGAAACAAATTTTCAAGGAACTAGTTAAATTTTCGACAATAAGTTTCCTTTTCATCAAAAGAAAAAAGAAGTTTTTAATAAAATAGCTCATATTCAAAACTGAGAAATGAATTTTTAATTAAAATGATAAATCTTCGACCAAAAAAATTAATTTTTAACATAAGAGTTTAACTTTCAACCAAGTAATTTTATTTCCAACCTAAAAGATCAATTTTCAACTAAAATTATGAATAATTAATTAATAATTTTAACTGCAATACTTGAATTTTGAAGCGAAAAGAAGAATTTTTAAATAAGAAGATTAACTTGCAAAAGTAAAAGATAATTTTCTACAAAAAAATGGATTTTTAACAAAATATGTGGGTTTCAACGAAATAGTTGAATTTTTAATTAAAAAAGACAAATTTTCATCCAAATTGTTGAATTTTGAACAAGAAAAGATCCAATTTCAACCAAAAATAGACATTCAAATTTTCAGTTGAAGGAATTACTTTTCAACCAAACTGATGAATTTTCAACTAAAATGATGAATCTTCAATTGGAATAGTTGAATTTTATATCAAAAAGATTAATTTTCAAGCATAAAGATTAATTTTCCACAAAAAGGCGAATTTTTCACAAAGTACATAAATTTTCAAACAACTAGTTTAATTTCTGAATAAAAATATCAATTTTCAACGAAATAGTTGAATTTTCATCAAAAAAAGATACATTTTCAACCAACAATAGAATAGTTAAATTATCACTTAAGAAAATTAATTTTCCACATAAAAAAACTAATTTTCAACCATAGTGATGAATTTGCAACTAAAATGATAAATCTTCGACTGGAATAGATAAATTTAAAACCAAAAAGATGAATTTTCAAACAAGAAGGTTAATTTTCCAACAAAAAAGTTAATTTTCCGACAAGAAGATTAATTTTCTACCAAAAAGACGATTTTTCAACAGAAGACATGAATTTTCAACGAAATAGTTGAATTTACAACTGAAAAAGAGCAGTTTTCAACAGAAAATGGAATAGTTAAATTTTCAGTTGAAAAAAATTACTTTTCAACCAAACTAATAAATTTTCAACTAGAATGATGAATTTTCAACTGGAATAATTGAATTTTCAATAAAAAGAAGACACGACTTTTTAACCAGATATATAAATTCTCAACCAAAAAAGATGAATTTTCAACTAAAAAAGATCATTCTTCAACCAAAAATTGAATAATTAAAGTGTTAGTCAAAATATGAATATTAAAACAAAGAGATCAACTTTTAAATAAAATTATGGAATATTCAAGTGAAATAATAGTCACATTTTCAGTTCGAATAAATAATAATTTTCAACCAAAAAAGAAACAAATTTTCAACAAAATAGTTAAATTGTCGGCAATAAGTTTCCTTTTCATCAAAAGAAAAAAGAAGTTTTTAATAAAATAGCTCATATTTCAACCAAAGAAATGAATTTTTAATTAAAATGATAAATCTTCGACCACAAAAATTAATTTTTAACAAAAGTGTTTAAGTTTCAACGAAGCAATTTTATTTCGAACCAAAAAGATGAATTTTCAACTAAAATGATGAATATTTAACTGCAATACTTGCATTTTTAACCGAAAAGAATGAATTTTCAACGAAATAGTTGAATTGTTAATTAAAAAAGACAAATTTGTATCTAAATTGTTGAATTTTGAACAAGAAAAGATCCATTTTCAATTAAAAATGGAACAGTTAAATTTTCAGTTAAAGAAATTCATTTGCAACCAAACTGATGAATTTTCACCTGGAATAGTTGAATTTTATACTAAAAAGATGATGAATTTTCAACCATAAAAATTAATTTTCCATAAAAGACGAATTTTTCACAAACTACGTGAATTTTCAAACAACCAGTTCAATTTCTAAATAAAAATATAAATTTTCAACCAAATAGTTCAATTTTCATAAAAAAAAGATACATTTTCAACCAAAAATAGAATACTTAAATTTTCACTTAAGAAAATTAATTTTCCACATAAAAAAAACTAATTTTCAACCATAGTGATGAATTTCCAACTAAAATGATGAATCTTCGACTGGAATAGATAAATTTAAAACCAAAAAGATGAATTTGCAAACAAGAAGGTTAATTTTCCAACAAAAAGGTTAATTTTCCGACAAGAAGATTAATTTTCTACCAAAGAAGACGATTTTTCAACAGAATACATGAATTTTCAACGAAATAGTTGAATTTACAACTGAAAAAAGAGCAGTTTTCAACAAAAAATGGAATAGTTAAATTTTCAGTTGAAAAAAATTACTTTTCAACCAAACTAATAAATTTTCAACTAGAATGATGAATTTTCAACTGGAATAATTAAATTTTCAATAAAAAAGGACACGATTTTTTAACCAGATATATAAATTCTCAACCAAATAATTCAATTTTCAACTAAAAAAGATCATTCTTCAACCAAAAATTGAATAATTAAAGTTTTAGTCAAAATATGAATATTCAAACAAAGAGATACATTTTTAACTAAAATTATGGAATATTCAAGTGAAATAATAGTCACATTTTCAGTTCGAATAAATAATAATTTTCAAACCAAAAAAAAAAAAAATTTTCAACAAAATAGATAAATTGTCGGCAATAAGTTTCCTTTTCATCAAAAGAAAAAAGAAGTTTTCAATAAAATAGCTCACATTTTAACCAAAGAAATGACTTTTTAATTAAAATGATAAATCTTCGACCAACAAAATTAATTGTTAACATAAGAGTTTAACTTTCAACCAAGTAATTTCATTTCCAACCTAAAAGGTGAATTTTCAACTAAAATTATGAATATTTAACTGCAATACTTGCATTTTTATCCGAAAAAAAGAATTTTTAAACAAGAAGATTAACTTGCAAAGGAAAAGATATTTTTCTACAAAAAAATTGATTTAGTTGAATTTTTAATTAAAAATACAAATTTTCATCCAAATTGTTGAATTTTGAACAAGAAAAGATCCATTTTCAACAAAAAATAGACATTTAAATTTTCAGTTGAAGGAATAACTTTTCAGCCACACTGATGAATTTTCAGCTATAATGATGAATCTTCAACTGGAATAGATGAATTTTATATCAAAAAGATGAATTTTCAACCATAAAGATTAATTTTCTACAAAAAAGTCGAATTTTTCACAAAGTATATAAATTCTTAAACAACTAGTTTAATTTCTAAATAAAAAATATCAATTTTCAACCAAATTGAAATAGTTCAATTTTCATAAAAAAAGATACATTTTCAACCAAAAATATGAATTTTCAAACAAGAAGATTAATGTTCCAACAAAAAGGTTAATTTTCCAACAAAAAGATTTATTAAGACGATTTTTCAACAAAAGACATGAATTTTCAACCAAATAGTTGAATTTTCAACTAAAAAAGATCAATTATTCACCAAATTGTTGAATTTTTAACTAAACAAGATCAGTTTTCAACCAAAAATAGAATAGTTAAATTTTTTTAACAATCTAATTCTTAACCGAAAAAATGGATTTCAGTAAAAAAAGTCCAATTTTCTACTGGAATAGTTGAATTTTTAGTTCAAAAAATTGATTTTCAACAAAGTAGTTACATTTTCACCCAGAGCTGCATTTTAGTAAGTTTTAGTAATTTAATTTTCAGTAAAAAAATCTGCCCGCTTCGCGGGCACATTCTCATAGCGCGCTTCGCGCGCGGCTCGCTTCGCTCGCAAGTTTCAGCGCGCCTAGGGCGCGCACCTTTTGGATCTCGCGCTTCGCGCTCGATTATATGTTTATCTCGCGCTTCGCGCTCGATAATGTATTGACCTCGCGCTGCGCGCTCGGACACATTTGTCGTCTAGGTTTTCACACTTCGTGTCCTCGCTAGTGCGCGCTTCGCGGGCTAATACTCTCTTAAAGCTTCATCGTTATGACCTGCTTTTGGTTTAATTATGTCAGTTTTACATAAAAAGAAGAACTAATTTACTTAAGGTTCTATCGACCTTAAGGAACACATTCTCATCACGACACTCGCGCTTCGCGCTCGATATTTCGTTTGATCATCATGTGAACCTCGCGCTTCACGCTCGTTTCTGTTCATCGTATAATAGAAACCCAAAAGTTCGCCACGACCATATGTTATGTTCAATCTTCTTCAGATAAAAATGACTAAAGTTGTATTTGATTTAAAATGAAGAAGGTAATTCCTTGACTTTAGCGTATATTTCCGTATCTTTATAATAAATCCTACAATCAGAAAGATTTTTTTCCAACTACCTGAAAAGGGGAGAAAAGAAGTATTTAAGTCGTTTTGGAACATATATCTTGCTTTTTCATTCATAATCAAACCGACCCCTTGACTACCATGTGATTCCCTATCTACTCCTAACCATATTTCAAAACCGCTTTTCAACACCCCATTTTCTATGTTTCTACTTTCGCATCCCTTTTTCTTTGTCTCAGGTACACATAAAATATCTAGTTTCCTAGCATGCATAGTTTCTCGTAGTTCTCTTACTTTAAGATCATTCACTCCTCTAGCATTCCAAACACCCAGTCTCCATTCATCGCCTGAAACTCAAACTTTACGTTTACCGTGTGTATGCATTTAGTCAATCAAAGTTTCAGTCCAGTCCGAGGCTACTTTATTGTTTGTATTGTTCATGTTTAGATTGTACACCCAACTACCACCTTTATGCGCGAAATTTGTTTTGCGAGTTGAAATCATGTCCAAGTCAAGTAGTGATTCACCGTATAGTGGAGAGTCCAGCTCTAACGTCAGTCCCACGAAAACTTCTGTCAGGGGGGGGGGGCACAGTGGGATGAAATCAAAAAACGAGGTTCAAAATAACTTGTAGCTGGCAATTCTGAACCGATTTTGGATTTTTTTCTTCAGAAAAATTGAGCATCAAATTTTGAAGAGATTTATGTCGTCTAATTTTTGAATTTTTTTTTTGTTTAAACTTTTATGTTAATGCAAAGAGTGAATAAAAAGTCGACTTTTTCGTTTTTTTTGTTTATCTTGGTGAAAATTTTTTTTCTATGATCAGCATTCCGAGACTTTATGCACGGGGGTAGCTGAAAGCAAAAAAAAATAATGCATTGTTAAGTTGATTGTTATGAACAAATTAACTTAACAAATAGTCTACTGTATGGATTCTTCGTTTGCAAAGTAAATTTTTGCGTTAAAATTACTTGCTTCCATCGAAAAAATAATATTTTAAGATAAAAATTTGACATCCAATATTTTTAAATAATTTTATAAACAAATTATATAAACAAAAGCCTAGTGTGGACATTTAAAGGCATAAAAAAATCATTTTTTCACTTAATTTTTCTCAAATTATATTTCCAGTGATGTTTGATTATGGAAAATTATATTTCGGTATTTTTCAATAATTTTATAAACAAATTATATAAACAAATGCCTAGTGTGGACATTTAAAGGAAGAAAGAAATCGCTTCTTCTCTTAATTTTCCTCAAATTATATCGCCA
>CAKNYM010049170.1:78163-104993 GCA_932195095.1 Andricus curvator
ATCAACTTTGAATTATGTTGAAGAAAAAAGTTTTACTATAAAAAACCATATTTTCAAATATTATTGAGTGCTAAAAAAATGAAATAAATATTTTTAGAAATTCTTCGGTCAGTTTCAAGATATTAGTGAGGAAAATAAGCCCTCCAAATTTCATCAATTTATCTGCAACCGTTTTCAAGTAATCGTGTTCACAAAAAGTGTGACATACACAGACACACATACACACACACACACTTCCGGAAAAGTGTTTAGGACATTATATTAGACGTTTTTAATTTGAGGAAGGTTTAATTAAATGAATTTAAAATTTTTGGAAAATGTTACACACTCCAAGCGTTACCGCCTGATCTAACCGGTAATTGAAAGACGTTTTTCTCGTAAATGGCTAAAAAGCGAATATTATTACTTTAGCATATTACAAGTTTGGCAATGACCTGTTACTGGAAGGTGTATTGATCCAAACAAAATTCCAAAGGATATCCTTCGGAATTTGGTTTGGATTTTATTGACAAGGGAAACTACATATGTAGTTTCCCTTGTTAATACAATTACATTTTTGGTAATTCGCGAGCGCCGCTGCCAACGACGCCTCAAATTTGTTCCAGTTGAACGATTTGAAAATCAATTTTAATCGCGAATAAATGACCATTGGGACACTTGAATTGTTCATCGCGTGTATAATGCTAGATTACGGTTTTACAAATGTCGGTATCACTGGTAATATCCCATGCGAGTTAATGCGACGGATCTTCTATCACCCGAGTTATTACCGTATTTATTTGGCTGCATTGAAACCCACACATGAGAACTCATACATGCTTGGTATTTTATGATTTTCCATTGTTTAAAAGTATAACCGATTTTTCAGCTGATAAAAGCTAAAATTCAAAGTTGACGCAAGAATATAAAAGATTCCTTGGTTCGAGACGAATCGATTGACCTATAATATTAATAAGTTTTGTCAAAGAGTAAGGAAGTTATCGTCATTTATATTATATTTTAAATCGATTTTTATAGTAAAATTTGGTTCATCATAATTTAAAGTTGATGCGAGAATAGAAAAGATGTGTTGATTCGAGACGAATCGATTGACCTATAATATTAATACATTTTATTAAAGAGTAGGGAAGTTATGGTAATTTATATATTTTGAAAATCGGGTTTTCATAGCAAAACTTTTTTCATTAACATAATTCAAAGTTGATGCAAGAATATAAAAGATGCTTTGATTCGAGACGAGTCGATTGACCTATAATATTAATACATTTTTTTAAAAATTAGGGAAGTTATGGTAATTTATATATTTTTAAAATCGGGTTTTCATAGCAAAACTTTTTTCATTTACATAATTCAAAGTTGATGCAAGAATATAAAAGATGCTTTGATTCGAGACGAATCGATTGACCTATAATATTAATACATTTTATTGAAGATTAAGGAAGCTATGGTAATGCATAATATTTAAAAATACGGTTTTTTATAGTAAAACTTTTTTCTTCGATATAATTCAAAGTTGATGCAAGAATGCAAAAGATTCCTTGGTTCGAGGCGAATCGATTGACCTACAATATTAATACATTTCATTAAAGAGTAGGGAAGTTATGGTATTTTATATATTTTCTAAAATCGATTTTTATAGTAAGAATTTCTCATTCTCATAATTTGAAGTTGATGCAAGAATATAAAAGATTCCTTGGTTCGAAACGAATCGATTGACCTATAATATTAATACATTTTATTAAAGAGTATGGAAGTTATTGTGATTTATATATTTTGAAAATCGGTTTTTTATAGTAAAACTTTTTTCACTAACATAACTCAAAATTAATGCAAGAACGGAAAAGATTCCTTGATTCGAGGCAAATCGATTGATCTATAATATTAATACATTTTATTGAAGATTAAGGAAGTTATGCTCATTTATAATATTTGAAGCATCTGTTTCAAACAGAAAAACTTTTTTCATTGACATAATTCAAAGTTGACGCATGAATAGAAAAGACTTTTTGATCATAAATTTTCAAATAGAATAATTCTGACAATTTTTGTAAAGAAATCGTGAAGCTGGGAAAGGGATAGGGTGCGACAGAACTTTCCCTTTTCCAGCTCGAAAAATTATCATTTCTAATACAAAATTTGATTTAGCATTATTATTAATTATGAAAAAAAAATCACTAATGGTCGACGCTGCCCCTCCTTACCCTATTTAACATGTAACTCACATTGGCAACGTTTATAAATGAAACAATAATTTTTTTCAAATTACTAAAATCGATTTTTTAGCAATAAAATATGCTACTCTAATGTATCAATTTTGTTAAAATTCTAATTTCTCCCATAACGCTCGTTTCTCGGATTTTATTGCACAAATTACTTATATTTGATATCGGACAAGAGCAAAAAAAAAAGAGTTTCAATGTATTAAATTAAATAATTTATAATTTGCCTCTAAACATTCTGTTCTTGTATTTAATTTCACAAATCACTTCACTGAACAAAATTACTGTGCCCAAGGAAATGCGTTTCTTTGTTTCATTTTTCTGAACCAAGGATTTGTTTAAGTAAATTAAATAAACATTGTTTAGATCAAATTAGTCGAATCGTTTGAGTTGAGCGAAAAACATTTGTGGGTTGACATCCGAAAAAAGTAAAAAAAAATTTTAATCGGTTAATATCTTCTGTTCTGTTTTTTGATTTGAAAATTCCTAAAAGTTTCCCTATTGCTTTGAAAATTATGGTAAATTTCTTCTAAGTACAGGTTTTGCTAGTGAATAATAATAAAAATTATAAATGGAAACAAAATTTTTGCTCAATTTAAAATATTTTGAAAATTGGCCAAAAAACATGTTTTTTTGGATTGAGTCCTATGCACACACACATTTTAAAAAAAAGTTGAATATGTCGAACCTGAAATTTCTTTAGCTTGAATCAAAGAAACATGCTATTGTTATGTTTTTCAAACAAACAATTTTTTTAGTCTTAGCAAGTCGTCAAAATCGCTCAAAAATTCTTTTTTCGAAAAAACCAAATAATAGCATGTTTCTTTGATTCAAGCTGAAATTCACTAGAAAAACTGTATATAGAAAAAAATTGGCCATAATTTTCGAAGCAATAGGGAATTTTTTTGGAATTTCCAAATCAAAAAAGAGAACAGAAGATATTAACCGATTTCAAATTTGTTTTAAAAGTTTTTTCGGGTATCAAGCCACAAATTTTTTTTGGTCAGCTCAAACGATTCGACTCATTTGATCATTTTCTCTCCTCCCTAGTGTCTGCCTTACCTGGAACACCTGGAATTGTCAGGGAGTTTTTTTTTATGTCAGGGAATTTTTTCGAGAGCATGCTTATTTTTTTTTTTAATTACAATATAAAATTTAATAACATTGATTCTTCATTTGTACAGGTAGATTTATATTACTGTATTGAACTATTTTGTTGAAAATTCGATTTTTTTTGCATGAAATCAATTTTTTAAACTGAAAATTCAACTATTTTGTTTTTGGTTGAAAATCGATCGGTTTTAGTTGAAAATTCATGTATTTTGTTCAAAATTCGTTCTTTTTGGTTGAATTCAATTGTTTTTTATTACAAATTTTAATCTTTTTTGGTTGAAATGTCAACTACTACATTCTTCGTTCTCAATTCATCTTCTTTGAATGAAAATTTAATTACTTGTTTAAGAGTTACTCTTTTGTTACAAATTAATTTTTTGTTGCTGTTAGAAATTCATCATTTTATTTGAAAATTCATCTCCTTGGGTGAAAAATTAGCTATTTTGTTGAAAATTCGTTTTTTCTTTGACTGAAAATTAATTTTTTTTACTGAAAATTTAACTGTTCCAGTAGCAACTTTAACTATTTTGTTGAAAATTTGGTTGTTTGTTTGTTTTTTTGTTGAAAATTATTTTTTTTTCACTGAAAATATAACTATTCAATATTTGGTTGAAAAATTATCTTTTTCAGTTGAAAATTTTGACTTTTTTGGTAGAAATTAATCTTCTGGGTTGAAAATTAATCTTTTTATGGGAAATTTAATGATTCTAGTTAGACTCATCATTTTAGTTGGAAATTCATGTTTTTGGTTTCAAATTCAACTATTCCAGTTGAAGCTTCATCATTTTAATTTAAAATTCATCGCGTTGTTTAAAAAGGTAACTGTTTTTAAAAAATTAGTTTTGTTTTTGTTGCAAATTAGTGTTTTTTATCGGAAAATGCAACTTTTCCTATTGAAAATTACATCCTTTTAGTTAAAAATTCATCTCTGGTTAAACATTAATTTTTAACTGAAGATTTAAATATTCAATTGTTAGTTTTAAATGATTTAAAAAAAATGCAATAGATTTCACAAATATTTCTTAAAGATTTCAAAAGAGTTCAAGAATTTTAAAGATTTCAACAAGAGTACAGTACACCAGATTTCAAAGATTTCAAAACATTTCAAAGATTAAAAAAAGGTTTCAACAATATTTAATAGATTTCATAAAGATTTCTTGATTTCAAACGAATAAAAAACATTTCAGAAAAGTTTTATAAGGATTTCAAAAGATTTCAAGAATTTGAAAGATTTCAACAAAATTTCAAATATTCCAGTGATTTCAATCGAATAAAAAAAATTTCAGAAAGATTTTACAAATATTTCAAAGAATTCGTAGAAATTTCAAAAGATTTTAAAAGTTTCAAAGATTTCGAAAAGGGTACACACCAGATTTTAAAGATTTCAAGAAATATCAAAGATTTCAAACGATTTAAAATGTTTTTAGAAGATTTCACAAAGATTAAGAATATTCCAGTGATTTCAAAAGAAAACAAAAGATTTCAGAAAGAATTCACAAATATTTCAAAGAATTCATAAGGATTTCAAAAGATTTCAAGAATTTTAAAGATTTCAACAAGGGTGCAGTACAACAGATTACAAAGATTTCAAAGATTAAAAAAAGGTTTCAAAAATATTTTATAGATTTCATACGGATTTCAAAAAATTTGACAAAGATTTTAAAGATTTTTCCAGAATTTAAAAAAATTCCAAAAGATTTCTCAAAGACTTCACAGAAATTTCACATAGATTTTAAATACTTCAAAAAGATTTCAAGAATTTCAAAAGATTCCAAGAATTTGCAAAGATTTCAACAAGGGTACAGTACACCAGATTTGAAAGATTTCAAAACATTTCAAAGATTTAAGAAAGGTTTCAAAAATATTTAATAGATTTCATAAAAATTTCAAAAAATTTCACAAAGATTTTACCAAAATTTAAAAAAATTCCAAAAAATTTCAGAGAAATTTCAAGATTTCACATAGATTTTAAATACTTCAAAAGATTTCAATAAATTTACAAATATTTTAAAGGATTTCAAGAACTTCAAAGACTTTTAAAAAAATCTAAAAATATTCCCCAAGGTTACAAAGAGGACTTACGTTCGCCAAAAATTAAGAATTTGTTTATATATGGTTCTGATCTCTTTAGAAATTGTTGGCCAATAAAAAATGAAATTTCTCATTTTTCACATGAATAACAATTGATTATTTCATTATTTAATGTCAAAAAAGGAGACCTGGCAACAAAATTGGTAAAATTAAAAAAGTTCTCGTATTTTATTTCACAAATTGTATTTGATATTTAGCAATAGCAAAAGAAGTTTCATCCTTTCGGTCTTTCTGTAGGGATATTGGGATGGAACTTTTTTTGCTGTCCGACATAAAATACAAGTAATTTGTGAAATAAAATCCGAGAATCGAGCGTTCAGAGAACAATTATAATTCTCTTAATTTCCACTAATTTGTTTAATTTAATAAATGTTTTAAAATGGCTTTCTGCCGGGAGGGATATTGTGATGAAACTTTTGTTGCTGATGTCAGACATCAAAAACAAGTATTCTGTGAAATTAATTCTGACAAACGAACGTAAGAGAAAAATTAGAATCTTTTTAATTTTAACAAATTGTTTTAAATTTAATAAATTTGACAGATAAAGCGTAGTTGTCATAGCGTGATTACCGTCTAAAATTATTTGCTACTTTTTCTTTTATTTATAAAAAATGTGTTATTTCAGTAAGTTTAAAAAAACGTATTTTCGTTTATAAACTTGGCGAACTTGAGTTACATAATACCCTGGTGGACAAATGTTTACAAAAAAGTACAGAAAACTAAAACTATATTTAAAAAAAAAATGTTGCGTTTGAAGTTTTTTTTCTGCAGATATATAGCAATCAATATTTGTCATCCTAGGTCGAAAAATAACAACTTTTTGACTTTTTGTCATTGAAAATAAAAGATTCAAACTCTTGAAGATAAAAATGTTTTCATTTGAAGTTATGAAAACTGAACCGCAAATGGAAAATAAAATAAAATTAGTTTTGTATTAAAAATTAATTTTTCTTCTATTGAAAATTAGTGGTTTTATTGAAACTTAATTTTTTTAACTAAAAAGTTAACTAGATTTGTTGTCGAATTTTTTTTATAGAAATTTAATCTTTTTGGTAGAAAATTCAACTATTTCGTTCAAAACTTATTTTATTCGCTTAAAAACTCATTTCTCTAACTAAAAATTAAATTATTCTATTTTCTGTTGAAAAATGATATTTTTTATTTGAAAATTTCATTAAAAATTAAAATATTTGGTCAATCATCCATGTATTTTGTGAAAAATGATTCTTTTTTGCTATAAAATTAGTGTTTTTTTTTTTAATTGAAAATTAATTTTTTTAACTAAAAATTTAACTATTCCATTTTTCGCCGACATTTTGTTTGATAGACATTTAATCTTTTTGGTTGAAAATGTATCTTTTTTAGTTGAAAGTTCATCTGTTTTGTAGAAAAGTTTTCTTTTTTGTTAGCAATATAACCTTTTTGGTTCAAAATTTAATTATTAGGTTGAAAACTCCATTAAAAATTAAAATATTTTGATTAAAATTCACGTATTTTGCTAAAAATTATTCTTTTTTGGTCGAAATTTTTTTTTGTTTTGTTAAAATTTCATTTCTTTGCTTGAAAATTAGTCTTTTTTATTGAAAATTAATTTTTTTAACTATTCAATTTTTCGTCCAAATTTTCTTTTTATGGTCATTTAATCTTTTTAGTTTAAAATTCATCTTTTTGGTTGAAAATTCATCTGTTTGGTTGAAAATTTAACTATTTCGTCGGGATTTTATTTTATTTGGTTAAAAACTTATTTCTCTAACTTAAAATTAAACTGTTCTATTTTTTGTTGAAAATTTATCTTTTTTAGTTGAAAATTCATCTATTTTTTTGGTATCAATATAACCTTTTTGGTTGAAAATTGAACTATTTGATTAAAAAAATTTGTTTATGATTGAAACTGCATTATTTTAGTTGCAAGTTAATTTCTTTGGTTAAAAATTTAACAAATTTTGTTGGAAATTCTTTTTTTTTTACAATGAATTTTTTATTAATAATGTAGTTATTTTATTTTTGCTAGAAAATTGATATTTTTCAGTTAAAAATTCACTTGTTTTATTTAAAACTCATAATTCCCAGAAATTTGTTATTTATTTCAATAGTTTGAAGGGATTTCAAAGACTTTGAAATATTTTAGGGTATTTTAAGATTCCAAGGCATTTTCAAGAGATTTAAATAATTTCAAGGGATTTCGAAGGGTTTTAATAATTTTAAGGGATTTTAATATTGTAATGGATTTCAAAGAATGTATTCCCACGAAGTGAGGAATTTCGTAATGTTTCAAAGATTTGAAGAGATTTTCAAATATTTTTTGGAATTCATTTGGAATTCGCCCTGAATTCTTATTAATTAATCCTGACTTTTTTGGAGTTTTTGTAAATTCACTTAATTTTACTCAATTCAGTGGATTCTTGAAAAGTTTTTGTTTAATTCATCCTGAAGTCTCTAAAACTCACCTTAAATTCTTAAGCATTTCATCAAATTCTTTTAAATCCTCTTTAATTTTTTCTAAACTGATTTCAAACTTACTTCAATTCAATGAATTTTTTCATATTTTTGAATTGTTTTGAATTCACTTGCTTGCTTTCTATACTCAGCTTGATTTTTTATGAATTTCATCGAATTCTTATCATTTCCCTTACATTCCACCAAATTCGCTCAAATTTTACTGAAATCAATGGAATTTTTTCGATTTTTTAAATTATTTCCAATTCATTTGAATTCTTTTAAATTGGTTTGCGGTCATTAGTCACTTTCTTGTTTATAAATTAGTAGGATTTTCAAGATTTGAAGAGATTTGAAATTATTTTTTGGAACTCACCCTGAATTCTTTTAAATTCTTTGGAATTCTCTTGACATTTTTTAGTTCACTTAAATCCTACTAAATTAACTCAATTCGACTTAATTCAATGGATTTTTTATTTAATTGATCTTGAAGTATTTTAACCTCACCTAGAATTCTTAGCCATTTCATCATATTTTTCTAAGCTTATTTCAAGGTTACTGAATTAGATGAAGTTTTTTCGTATTTTTAAATTGTTTTCAATTCAGTTGAATTTTTTGAAATTACCCGGAATTTTTATGAATTTCATTGAATTTTTCTCATTTACCTTAAATTCCCCTAAATTCATTCCAATTTCACGGAAAACAATGGTATTTTTTGGATTTTTTAAATTTTGTCAATTAATTTGGATTCTTTTGAATTTAACTTGAATTGCTTTGAAATCTTATGAATTTATCCTGATATTTTTATCCCTATATTTTATCCCATAGGGACTGTGAGGCCTGGGAATATTTTAGATTGAAACAATATTTCAATAGGATCTGGAATTGAATAAGAGCGTTTCATTATGAATCGATTAATTTGAAATTATTTTAGAATTAAGAATTGTTTATAAAGTTTCAATCGAACGTTTACATTTATTTAACTACTGAAGCTTTCAAATTGAAAATTTTCTATTTTTAACTTTAAAATCTGTAACTTGCTTAATTTTGAACAGATTCAGAAACGTCATGTAAAGTCAATTATTGTTCGATTTTCAATAATTAAACTACAGTTCAATGTGATTTATTATAATAGAAAAGATTCTTGGCAAAAGTATAATATTTTTAAATAATTGTAATTTTTTGAAGAAATATATTAAATATATTTCTGCAATAAACTACCAGTATATAAAACATAATTTCAAGTACAGTTTCCCAATATTTCAACTTTTGTGAAATCTTGTTTTTTTTTGTAAAGATTTGTAATTTTGTACGATAATTTACGTAAAATTAAAAATTGTTAATTTTTTTTAATTTTCTACAAGAAAATAAAAGAAAAAGTTAGCTATTTGTATTTAACTGTTTTTTTTGTACATGTTTTAACAAAAAATTACAGTTGTAGAAATGTTGTATTTTCTTGTAAAAATTTTTCCCACCAGGGTAGTATTACAAATTCAAAGGCGTAGATAAAAAGAAGAAATTTACTTGCAAATATTATAAAATAAACAAAACCTCTACGTTTCAAGTGATTGTTAAATTTGTTTTTATTTTAGATTAAAAAGGAAGTTTATTTACTTAAGACCATGTGACGAGTGGGTCACGTGACCGGATTCCTACCTTACCGACACTTTTTTTCAAAATCAACTTACGTTCACACGAAACGCGATATCGAGTTGAAAATTTGGGATATTAAATAAGAAGCGCTAAGAAAGGCACCTCTGGTTCTAAATTTTAATAATCATGAAAAAAGCACAAAAAAATTATTTACAAAAAAAACTTTTTTCACAATTATAAAAATTTAGGACCAGAGCCGCCTTTCTTAGCGCTTCTTATTTATTGTCGCAAATTTTCAACTCGATATCGAGTTTCGTGTGAACGTAAGTTGATTTTGAAAAAAAGTGTCAGTAAGGTAGGAATCCGGTCACGTGACCCACTCGTAACATGGCCTTAAGGCTCTATCGGCATTAAGGAACACATTCTCATTACAATACCCACACACTTTTTTGAAGTCCAAATAAAAACGCTTATTTGCTTAAGAAAGTTTTGGTTTACCTTACTGAAAATGCTACCAAAAAATCGAAAATTCCGTTTCTCGGCAAACAGGGATTGTTTTATTCATAGAAAACTATATTTAATTTTTTTTACATAAAACCAATACCTTCTCATTAAGAAAATGGTAAAATTTGAGTTTTTGTTTATTTTATAACGTCATTTTTCACGCATAAAACCAAAACTACGCGTCCTATAAAAAAAATAATCAACAACAAATTTGTAGGTCTTTCTTGGATGGATAATTTTTGTCTAATCATCTTTTTTCGTATCTTGCATAGTCTAAAAGCAAAATATAATTTTTCATTTTGTTTTTTATATGTTTCATGAGGTCAAAATTTGGCTTTTTGATTTTTCAAGAAAATTCAAAAAGTTGTTACCATAATCTTGTAGAGCTTGCAAAAAGCAACGTTTTTCTTCTCTTGAATTTTTTCTATATATCGTGCGTTTTTTGGCTTAAAATGTTGATTTCCGTTTTTTTTTTTGGATTTTGAAAATGCTATAACCCTGATAGTTTTCTTTTTATCGGAAAAAGTCGTGAGGATAAATTGCTCAGGTTTTTGAGTACTACGAATTGCCGTACATAGAATTTTGAAATTTGGAAAAAAATGATTTCAAAAATTTTGAAAATGCTCTAACTTTTTGAATTTTCTTCAAAAATAGCTGGCTAACGAACTTGTCCTTTTCTTTTAGGGCTTAAACAAATGTGCCAAAGCTGAATCTAATCTGATCATTTTTTCGAGAGTTATCGTGCCTACCGACAGACAGACAGATTTGATGAAAACCGACTTAGTCAAATTTTACATAAAACCAATAACTTCTCGTTAGGATGAGAATCTAAAAAAACGTGGAGATTTGATGAAAACCGACCAAGTCAAATTTTACATAAAACCAATACCTTCTCATTACACTGAGCGAAGAATTCCCGTGTAGTTCGGGTTCACACCCCAATAGTTCGAGTGCTTTCTCTTTTTTTTCTGTTTCACACGAAGGTTTGGCGCGCTTGCACTACTGAGACGTGCGATCACCCCAACCATTCGGGTGCTCACCTGAAACAGCAGCGGCCGAAGTGGTGGGGCGCCCGCCCGAATAGTTGGGGAGCTTGCACGAATGATTCGGGAGATTCGAGTCGTCAACCGCGTTGGATGTTGTGCGTTCGACGTTTGCGCATGTTCGCTAATGATTTGATTTTTCGACTCATGTGCAAGCAAAGAATAATGTTTTATATTTCTCTTACCTTCGTTAAGGATTATCCAAAGAAAAACCAGATAACTAGTTACACTTTATTCCACTGACATCTCGCACATGAACAATAAAATCGACATAAACTAGAAACAGTGACATTCGGGCAGAGCCTGATGTTCATCAGCTGCGGCCATTAGCGAACATGCGCAAACGTCGAACGCGCAACATCCAACGCGGTTGACGACTCGAATCTACCGAATCATTCGTGCAAGCTCCCCAACTATTCGGGCGGGCGCCCCACCACTTCGGCCGCTGCTGTTTCGGGTGAGCACCCGAATGGTTGGGGTGATCGCACGTCTCAATAGTGCAAGCTCGCCAAAACTTCGTGCGAAAAAAAAGAGAAACCACCCGAACTATTGGGGTGTAAACCCGAACTACACGGGAATTCTTCGCTCAGTGTATGAGAATGTAAAAAAAGAGACAGAAACCACCATTGTTTTTTGTGCCACTTTTATAATGATTTTTTGATTTTTATTAACAAACATATTTTCCACGACACTGCAGTAGTATGTACATGCCTATATAATGTTTCACAATTCTTTAAAATCTGTGAAAATACCTTGAAATATTTTTGAGTCCTTTGAAAACTCATTATATTACTGAAGTAATTTGAAAATTCCTTGGTATCTTTTAAAATATCATGAAATATTTCAAATCTTTTAAAATGTTTTGAAATCTCTTAAATTTTTTTTTGCTCTTGACAATTCCTTGGAATTTTTAAAAATACCCTAAAATCCTTAAAATCATGTAGAATTCATTTGAAAATGTTTAAAAGTCTTGAAATTTCCTTGGTATTTAAAAAAATACCCTGAAATATTTAAAATTTCATGGAATAAAATAAAAATATTTATTTAAATATGACATAGATTTAAAATTATATATAATATATGTTTAAAAATTCTTCAAAATCTGTGCAAATGCCCTAAAATCTTTAAAATCGTCAGTAATCCCTTCAAATTTTTTAAAGCTCTTGAAATTTTCTTGGAATTTGTAAAAATACCCTAAAATCTTTAAAATCGTTTGGAATAACTTGAAATTTTATTATGATATTGAAAATTCCTGGGAACTTTAAAAATACCCCAAAATCTTCAAATTCGCTTGGAATCTCTTGAAATTTTTTAAAGATCTTGAAAATTCCTCAGAAGTTTAAATAATATTTATTTAAATATAATATAGACTTAAAAGTATATATAATATATAATGTTTCAAAATTCTTTAAAATCTGTGGAAATACCTTACAATATTTTTAATTCTTTGAAATCCAATTATATTACTGAAATCAATTGAAAATTTTTTGGAATCTTTAAAAATATCACCAAATATTTCGAATCTTTCAGAATACCTTCAAATTATTGAAATATATTAGAAATTTCAAGGAAGTTTTAAGAGCTTTACAAAGTTTCAAGATATTTCAAAGTTTTTGAAAACTTTTGAAATGCATTGAAATTTTGTAAAGCTCTTGAAAGTTCCTTGAAATTTTTAAAAATACACAAAAATCTTTAAAATCGTTTGGTTACTCTTGAAAGTTCAAGATCTTTAAAATTCCTTGGAAGTTTTAAAAATATTCTAAAATTTTTTTTTAGTTTTTTTATTATGTTTTATGGGGTCAAAATTTGAATTTTCGATTTTTCAAACAAAATTCAAAAAGTTGTTAAAATAATCTTGTAGGGCTTTCAAAAAGTAATGTTTTTCTTCTTGTGACTTTTTTTATATCGTGCGTTGTTTGGGTTACAATGTTCATTTTCGTTTGATTTTTCGGATTTTGAAAATGCTATAACTCTGATAATTTTGAGTTTATCGAAAAATGTTGTGAGGATAAATTGTTCAGATTTTTGAGTACTATAAATTGCCGCACATAGATTTTTTCAATGAAAGATCTTGTTCTTTTCTTTTAGGGCTTCAAAAGATGTGCCAAAGCTTAATCAAATCTGATCATTTTTTTGAGAGTTATCGTGCCTACAGACAGATAGACTAAATACAGACACCTTGGTGAAAATCGTTTTTTCTAGCTCAGGGGGTCTCAAAACGTGGAGAGTTGATGAAAACCGACTAAGTCAAATTTTACATAAAACCAATACCTTCTCATGAGGATGAGAATGTAAAAAGGTTTTCAAATATTTTAGTTTGAATTTTATTTCCCTGGATGGGATATTACTCATCTAAGAACTCTTATCATTAAATATTTGTACACAATCAGTTCATGCGCAGTAAAATTTGAAAAAGTATGTACGTGTTTCTACTTCTTCTTGGCAACGTTGCAATATTAAAAAGTACTGCATGAGATTACATTGCGCTGAAAGAGCCAAAGTGTCAAGAGCATTGAAATTTATTACACTGAGTCTAACGTGGATTAATTTGTTATCAGACATAAATTTATTGAAACTACTGTTGAATAAACTCGAAATGTAATGTAAAAATATATTTGCTTTTGGGAAGAATGTAAGCACATTGCAATATTTTCCTCCTACCATAAATATTTTCTTAAAATCTTTCTCAGCGCTAGAAGCACGTCGTAAAGATTTTGTGCCATAAAAGTAATTCGGGCGCAATGCTGATGTAGAATCAGTCAGAAAAATATTTGTTTGAATCAAAAAAAATTTTTTTTTTCAATCAGTCAAATATTTGTTTGGCCCTATATCCAAGAAAGAATTTATTTGATTCAGACATTTTTCTGAGGAAAGCTTGTTTTATAGAAATACTAATTATTTTCAAAAAAATAATTTATAATTACAAATTGTTTCAGAAGAAGACAGTCAGGGAATTTTGTAGGTCAGGGAAAGCCAGGGATTTTGAAGAAAAAAAACATTGCAAAAGTCAGGGTATTTCTGGAAAAAGCACTTTTAAGTAACTGCCCAGAATAATCAGGTCTGTCACACAGTCACTTTTGTTTAAATCACTTTTTAAAATAAAAAGATCACTTCAGTCACTTTTTGAAATAAAAGGACCACTTCAGTCACTTTTCTTTCAATAAATCATTGGAATTAATTAATTAATAAATTAATTTCAATTAATTAACTGGTTAACCACTAGGGTGGTCCAAAAATGCATTGGAAAATTTTTTTTTAAATTTTTATCGGGACACCCCCCAAATTTGTTCGAATCCACCCAAAAATAAATCCGTTTTTTTTTTGTTTTGAAAAAAATGATATTCAGGGGTGGCGCAACCCCATGAAAGTTTAACATGTATTTCCCATAAGAAAAAAGACGTTTTTGTAAATCTTATTCAGAATCCTCAATATTATCTCAATCGAGTTGAAACTCAACATTTCTCTTCACAATTAGCCATAGAATACGAATAAAATATCACTTTTCAAATACCAACACCATAAGTCTGTTTTATAGGGTTCCAAATAAACCCCATAAGTGAAAAAATCGGTTTTGCGAGTTTTTGGCGCTAATTATGATTTTTTTGTGGTTTTTTTTAAATACGAATTGTTTCTAATACATAAAATATGACTTTATACTGAAAATTATATATTTTCATGAATTGTTTAAACAATTGATTATTGTTTTTAGCAATTTTCTCATAAAATGTAGTTAGAAAGACGCGGTTTTTTCACAAATTTTCCATTTGTTGTCCAATTTTCAATTAGAGGGAAGTGATAGTTCATCAATGTTAACAATAGTGATTGTTTAAACAATTTATCATAATTATTAATAATATTATATTTGAATAATGCTAGAAAGATGCGGATTTTTTTTAAATTTCTGCTTTTTGTCCAATTTTCATCTGTAGTGAAGTAATAATAAATTTAAATTAACAAAATAATTGTTTGAACAATTTATTATAATTATTAATAATATTATAATTGAATAATGCTAGAAAGATGCGGTTTTTTTTTAAATTTCTGGCTTTTTGTTCAATTTTCATTTGGAGTGAAGTAATAATGAATTCAAGTTAACAAAATAATTGTTCAAACAATTTATTATACTTATTAATAATAGATATTATAATTGAATAATGCTAGAAAGATGCGTTTTTTTTTAAATTTCTGGCTTTTTGTTTAATTTTCATTTGGAGTGAAGTAATAATGAATTCAAGTTAACAAAATAATTGTTTAAACAATTTATTATCATTGTTGATAATATTATCTTTGCTTAATCGGTAGAATGTTGCGGTTTTTTCTGAAATTTTCAACTTTTTGTTTATTTTTTATTAGGCGTGACTTGATAATTAATTAGATTTAGCAAAAATAATTTTTTAAACAAATTATTATTGTTTATGACTATCTTCATCTATATCGATTGCGCCTGATAGTTGCGGTTTTACGGCAATTTGTACCTTTCTGTCCTTTTTTTACTTAGTGAGGTAATAAGTAAATAAAGTTAACAGAAAAGTTGTTTAAACAATTTAATATTGTTTATAACTATCTTTTCCTAGATAAGTGCGAGAAAGTAGCAGTTTTTTCTAAAATCTTTCACTTTGCTTCTCCTGCTTAATTACTAACAATTAATATATGAACATTAGAGATTTGCAATTCCAAGTTTTTCTTTTACGCTTTGCAATAAACTTTTGTTGTAATCCAAAAAAAACTTTTACAAGTCATTTAAAGACCTAGTCCTTCCACCTATTCCTAAGTATTCTATTCTTTGTTTTTGCCTCTTGTGTAAAATATATTTTTTTCTTTAAATTAATTTTTTTAAGCATTTGAAAAAGAGCAAAAATAATTCACTTAAAACAACAATACCTTTCGAAAAATATAAATAAATAAAAAGGCGATGCAAAGTGAAAGATTTTAGGAAAAGCCGCCACTTTCTAGCACTTATCTGAGAAATTATAGTTATAAACAATATTAAATTGTTTAAACAACTTTTCTGTTAACTTTAATTAATTATTACCTCACTAAGTTAAAAAAGGACAGAAAGGTAAAAATTGCCAAAAACGGCAACTATCAGGCGCAATCGATATAGATGAAGATAGTCATAAACAATAATAATTTGTTTAAACAATTATTTTTGCTAAATCTAAATAATTATCAAGTCACGCCTAATAAAAAATAAACAAACAGTTGAAAATTTCAGAAAAAACCGTAACATTCTACCGATTAAGCAAAGAGAATATTATCAACAATGATAATAAATTGTTTAAACAATTATTTTGTTAACTTGAATTTATTATTACTTCACTACAGATGAAAATTGGACAAAAAGCCAGAAATTAAAAAAATATCCGCGTCTTTCTAGCATTATTCAAATATAATATTATTAATAATTATAATAAATTGTTTAAACAATCACTATTGTTAACATTGATGAACTATCACTTCCCTCTAATTGAAATTGGACAACAAATGGAAAATTTGTGAAAAAACCGCGTCTTTCTAACTACATTCTATGAGAAAATTGCTAAAAACAATAATAAATTGTTTAAACAATACATGAAAATATCTAATTTTCAGTATAAAGTCATATTTTATGTATTAGAAACAATCCGCATTAAAAAAACCGCAAAAAATCATAATTAGCGCCAAAAGCTCGCAAAACCCATTTTTTCACTTATGGGGTTTCTTTGGGACCCTATAAAACAGACTTATGGGGGTGATATTTGAAAAGTGATATTTTATTCGTATTCTATGGCTAATAGTGAACAGAAATGTTGAGTTTCAACTCGATTGAGATAATATTGAGGATTGTGAATAAGATTTACAAAAACGTCTTTTTTTCTTATGGGAAATACATGTTAAACTTCATGGGGCTTGCGCCACCCCTAATATCATTTTTTTTTCAAAACAAAAAAAATGGATTTATTTTTGGGTGGATTCGAACAAATTTGGGGGGTGTCCCCATAAAAATACGAAAAAACAATTTTTGGACCATCCTATGACCACTGTTAAATTTAGGTCAATACTTGTTTCTGAATTTTCCTGAACTCTTTTGTAATATTTTAGGGTATTTTGAAACATTCCAGGAATTTTTAAATAGATTTCAATAATTTGAAGGGGTTTCAAAATATTTACAAAATTTGAGGGTATTTTAAAAAATCCAAGGAATTTTCAAGAGCTTAAAAACTTTTTAGGGATTTCAAAATATTGTAAAGAATTTGAAATATTTTAGTATATTTTCAAAGGTTCCAAAGAATTTTGAATAGATTTTGATCATTTTAAGAAATTCTGAAGGATTTTAATACTTTTATGGTATTTTTAAAAATTCCAAGGAATCTCCAGTAGCTTTAAAAAGTTTCAAGGGATTTGAAAAGATGACAAAGGATTTGAAATATTTTCTGGTATTTTGAAAGATTCCAAGGCATTTTTAAAAGATTTTTTTGTATGGAATTTACCAGGATTTTAATGATTTAAAGGGATTTAAAAAAAATGTCATGGGATTTTAAAAAAAATACTAGAATTTCGGAAAATACGGAACAATTTTATAAGTTTTATAAGGTTTTAGGATATTTTAAAGATTCCAAGGGATTTTCTAAGGTTTCTGAGGATTTCAATGAATTTAAGGGATTTAAAAAGCTTTCAAGGTATTTTTCGGATCATGAGGTATTTTAATAAATTTTCCAGGATTTCAGGAAACATCAGATTTCATGTAATTTGACGGGATTTTATCATATTTTAATGGATTTCAAAGAATTTATTCACAAGAATTGAGGGATTTTGTAGGATTTCAGAAATTTTCAAATATTTTAAGGTATTTCGAAAGACTTTAAAGAATTTTAAAGATTTTAGGATACTTGAAAATATTCCAAGGCATTTTTAATTGATTTTAAATAATTTGTAGGAATTTCAAAGAATTTTAAAGATTTTAGGGTTTTTGCAAAATTCCAAGGAATTCTCAAGAGCTTTGAAAAAGTTCAAAGGATTTTTTAAAGATTTTACAGGATTTGAAATATCTTATGGTATTTTTAATAGATTTCAATAATTTGGAGTGATTCCAAAGGATTTTAAAGATTTTTTTAGGATATTTTTTAAAATTTCAAATAATTTTTAAGAGTTAAAAAATATGTCAAGAGGTTTCAAACGATTTCAAGGGATTTCGAAATATTTCAAAGGATTTGAAATATTTTAGTAGGGCTTTTAAAAGATTCCAATGCATTTTTAAGAGCTTTAAAAAGTTTCAAGGGAGTTTAAATATTTTAGGGAATTTAAAAAAATTCCAAGGTATTTTCAATTAATTTCAATAGTTCGAAGTAATTACAAAGTATTGGAAAGATTTTATGGTACTTTTAAGAATTCCAAGTATTTTCAAGAGCTTTGTAAAATTTGAAATGATTTCAAAGGATTTTTAATATTTTAAGAAATTTTAAATTGATTTCGATAATTTGAAGTAATTCCAAAGGATTTTAAAGATTTTAGGCTACTTAAAAAAATTCCAGCAGATTTTAAAATATTTTAGAGTTTTTAAAGGATTAGAAGGCCTTTCCAAAAGGTTTAAAAAGTTTTAAAGGGTTTTATTTATCTTAGGGAATTTTCAAGAATTTAAAATATTTTAGGGTATTTTAAAAGATCCCAAAGAACTTTTTAAAGATTTCAAGAATGAAGTGATCCTAAAATATTTTAAAGATTTTAGGGTACTTTTAAAAATTGCAAGTATTTTCAAAAGCTTTAAAAAATTTCATGTGATTTCAAAAGATTTGAAATATTTTATGGAATTTAAAAATATTCCAAGGAATTTTCAATTGATTTCAATAATTGTTGAAGGGATTTGAAAGAATTTTAAATATCTTAGGGCATTTAAAAAAATTCCAAATAATTTTCAAGAGCTCTAAAGATTATTATTATTATATTATTATACCATTAAGCCATTTCCCTTTCGGGGTAGGCGTGACTTGCTCGGTTGGAAAATAGTATTGGGTATATGGGTGAATTGGTGTATAGTATATAGGTATAAGTTAGATAGGTATATAGGTGTAAAGTAGATAGGTATATGGGTGTTAGGTATATATGTTTTAGATTGATCTGGAATTCTCGTGTCATTTATTCAAATGACACGTTTATTCCGCAACACTGCTCCGACCCAGGTTGCTGATCAATCTCTCTAGCGATCACCCCAAGTGAAGAGCCTCACAAAATTGTTATGTATGGTTCCCCACTTGGGCCCATTAGATTCCAAGGTCTTTGTTTCAGGCTTCATTCATTCTATTGTCACTCTGTTTACAAACTATTTGTCGCCACACTTTTCTGTCCTGGCAGACTACTCTAGCTTCCTTCACGTCCATGCATTTTTTCATGCAAGCTCGTGTGTTTCTATGGCTTCTTACGTCTCTTCGGATTAATGTCTCATTTTCCGATTCTAACCATTCTTTCGGCGGTCTACCTCTAGGCATTCTGCCATTTACCTTACCTTTGTACACTTGTTTGGTCAGTCGCTCATCTTTCATTCTTTCAAGATGACCGAACCATCTTAACTGATTTATTTCCCATGTGTCAACTATTGTCTCTTTTGCACCACATTCTTTGAGGATTGTCTCGTTTCGGACTTTATCCATCAGTGTTTTCCCGCATATTATGCGCAGAGGTCTCATGCCGATCGCGTTAATTTTACTCCTGTCCTTTTCTTGACATGTCCATGTTTCGCTACCGTATAGTACAGTCGGTATGAATATAGAATTATGTATGGCCATTTTAGCTTTTTTTGATATGTTTTTATTTGTTAGGATGGGCCCTGCTCTACCGATAACCTGCTTACCCTCATTTATGCGCCTATCTAACTCCCCATCTATTTTTCCGTCGCTAGTGAATAGACTACCTAGGTATACGTACTTGTCAACTTGTTCTAATCTCTCATCATTTAGGACAATGTTGCACATTGTTTTCTCACTCTTTCCGTCAAACACCATGATTTTTGTTTTATTTACGTTAATTTTGAGTCCCATGTCCTTCATGCTTGTGTGAAGTTTATTCAACATTCTTTGCAAGTCCTCGACTGATTCTGCCATAACAATCTTGTCATCTGCGAAAGCTAACCCACGTACCTTAACTGTTTGGAGATCTACACCTTCTTCGCCGAAGAGTGCAGTTCTTAGACACTTATCCATGAATATGATAAATAGCCTCCTTGTTTCACGCCTTGCGTAATATCGAACCAGTCACTCATTTTCCCGTTTACCCTTACGCTCGCTTTACTACCTGTATATATTGTTTTTATTGCTTGCAGGAGCCCTCCATTTACTCCGTATTCTTTAAGAACTTCCCAAAGTTTACTTCTATTTACCGTGTCAAATGCTTTTTCTAGGTCAATAAATGCACAGAAAACTTTCTTTCCTACTCTCAAGTTTTTTTCTGTGATCTGTCTTAGGCTAAATATCTGATCTGTACATGATCTTCCTGGCATAAATCCACTTTGGACTTCCCATATTTTTTCTTCTGTGATTTCCATTACCCTACGAATAAGTATTTTTGAGTATATTTTACTCACGGTATTCAGTAGACTGATACCTCTGTAATTGCTGCAGTTGCTTTTGTCTCCCTTTCTTTTGTATATTGGTACTATAATCGCTTTTCTCCAATCGTCTGGGACTTTTCCTGTCTCGATACACAAATTTATCAATTCGCACAACCTGTGAGGCATGTACTTGCCACCGTATTTAAGCATTTCAGCGCTAATACTGTCTGCACCAGCAGCCTTACCGTTTTTCAAATTCTTTATTATGTCTCGGACCTCAGTGACACAGACTTTTTCAATTGGGTTTTCTAATGCATTATGTTCTATGTCGCAGTTTTGTTGTCCTATATCTTCACCTCCTAATAGTTCTTTAAAAGAGTCTTTTAAAGCGTCTACTATCCCGTCTATATCATATAGCATTTCACCTTTGCTGTTTCTCATGCTAGCAAACTCTGTACTTTTACTTTCCTTCAACTGTTTATATAGTAGTTTCATTATTCCTCCAAAGCCGTTTTGTATTTTGTTCTCTTCTTCTGTTCTGATTTTCTCTTTACTCTCTTTGACTAGTCGTTTAACTTTCCTATTTTTGTGTCTGTAATCATTCTTGAGCCTATTTCTCTCCTCATCGCTAAGACCTGTCATGTTTAATGTTCTCTTGTGCGCTTTTTTCTTTTCTCGCTGGGCTGCTTGAATTTCATCATTCCACCATGCATCACCAGACTTTCTTCCTGCCACTGCCGTACCACATACTTCAATTGCAGTTTTAACAATGATATCCCGTAATAAAGCCCACGCGCCCTCTATATCTTTATTGCTCGTAAGCGCTTCCCAAGTTGCCCTATCTATGCGTTCGCTTAACTTATTTTGAAACTCTATTCGCACTTCCGGTTTCTGTAAATTTTCAATCTTTATTCGAGTTTGTTTCGTTTTTTCTGTTCTCTTTCTTTTCCATCCCCGGCCTAAGTTTATTTTAGAGATTAAAAGATAATGATCAGTATTGCATTCGGAACCCCTCATGACTCTTGTATCTTTGACTAGTTCTCTTAGTCTTTCATCCGCAATAACGAAGTCAATTACACTGCGGTTATTTCCTTTACACCAGGTGTAAGTGTGGATCATTTTATGTCGAAACCAAGTATTTGTAACAAATAGGCCCTTTTCTAAGCATAAGCTAACTAACTTTTCCCCGTTATAATTTTTTCTTGGATCCCCAAATTTACCTAGTACCCTTTCTGTATCTGTATCCTGACGTTGAACGCCGACCCATCCGTTCATATCTCCTAGCAGAATTATTCTTTCACCTTGATCGCAAGTACTTATTGTGTCATTTAAAGTGTCCCAGAAAGCGTCTTTGACTTCTCGCGGCTCACTGTCAACTGGGGCGTAGCACGCTATGATAAATAACCTTCTGATTCCTACCTTCATTCTAGCCCACAACAATCTGGGAGATACAAAATCATGATCTTTGAGATGCTGTCTTGCTTTTTCATTCATAATTAAACCGACCCCTTGACTACGATTTGATTCACTATCTACTCCTGACCATATTTCAAAACCGCCTTTCAACACCCCATTTTCTATCTTTCTACTTTCGCAACCCTTTTTCTTCGTCTCAGGTACACATAAAATATCTAGTTTCCTTGCATGCATAGTTTCTCGTAGTTCTCTTACTTTAAGGTCATTCACTCCTCTAGCATTCCAGACACCCAGTCTCCATTCATCGCCTGAAACTCGAATTTTACGTTTACCGTGTGTATGCATTTGGTCAATCCAAGTTTCAGTCCATTCCGAGGCTACTTTATTGTTTGTATTATTCATGTTTAGATTGTACACCCAACTATCACCTTTATGCGCGAGATTTGTTTTGTGAGCCGAAATCATGTCCAAGTAAAGTAATTATTCGTCGTACGGTGGAGAGTCTAGTCGTAACGTCAGTCCCACCAAACCTTCTGTTACTGGGGGGGGAGGACAGAGAAAGGAAACCGAGAGTCTCAATTGGTTGGTGATTTATGCTGAGAAGGTTACCAGCCTTCAGCAGCGTTGTATTTGATAGGAGTTAATATGTGCCCAAAGCCGAATCCTGGCCTACCTCTAAAACATGAGCCAATAAGTCTTTTTTTTTTTAATTTGAAAAAGAGTTATATATAGATATAGATGAAATTTGCTTCTGGTTGAAATATTAAAATAGTTATAATAATTGAATTGCAAATTTTCGAACTTTCAAAAACCTCAAATTCTCTCAAATCTCAATATACCTCAAAGTTTTTGAAATACCGTGAAATTTGCTCATAAAAGATGATAAAAAGTCGCGAAAATCTCATGGAATCCTATATTTCTTGAATTCTGAGATCCAAAACGTCCCAAAGTTCCCGGAAAATATTTTCAAATTCTCTCAGATCATTAGATTGAAAATGAAAAGTCGCTTATAATGTTTTAAAACAAAGAGAACTTTCAACCAAAATAAATGGATATTGTGTTTTAACGTAATTTAATTTATGACATATAAAGAGTGTACCCCCCCCCCCTCCTCCACCCCGCAACACAAAGAATAGTTCAATTTCAAAAATTTATAATCTTAAAATTTATTTATTTTCAACAAATAAAAGTTATGACTTATCCTGCTGTTTAACTGGGATTCGGCCTTTTGTCTTCAAAGAACTTCTTCATTTTTTGAGTGGTGATTTGGCAAAAGAGATGGATTAAATAACGTGTTTTCGAGAAAGAAATGACTGAGAAATAATCGTGTAGAAATAGACCGGTTAACTGGGCTTTAGGATTTTATTTTGAAAGTGAGAAAAATCGACCGACCGCGTTGACGCCAATGATTTCATATAATTATTCTCATAAGTACTTAATAAATAATTGATTAAAAATATAAAAATAATGATACAATTGTCCTTAAATTTAATGTAAATAATTTCTCGTAATTTGTATTAATAATTATTATTACTTCATTATTTAATTACTATACATGATTTTTCATGATTTCTTGATTTAATGATTATAAGCTTCGGACTCGGTTAAGAATTCATATTTTTTAGTTAATTTTTTTTAAATTAAAATTGAATTACTTTGTTGAAAGTTGAACAATTTTGTCAAAAATTGAATATTTGCTTGAAAATTAACTTTTTTATTCCAAATTTGCATTTTTGGTTGAAAATTCAACTATTTTGTTGAATATTAAATTATTTATTTAAAAAATTAACTATTTAGTAGAAAATGAACTTTTCTGCTTCAAAATTCAACAATTTGGTTAAATCTTTTTTTCATTCTTAAAAAAAAATTTTTTTTCGTTGAAAATTAATTTTTTTTTCTGTAGAAATTTCACCTTTTTTGGTTAAAAATGCAACTGT
The DNA here is from genome assembly GCA_932195095.1 of Andricus curvator. Classification (NCBI taxonomy): domain Eukaryota; kingdom Metazoa; phylum Arthropoda; class Insecta; order Hymenoptera; family Cynipidae; genus Andricus; species Andricus curvator. Next base: position 102,036 of record CAKNYM010049170.1, read on the forward strand.
CTGGATAAAAATTAATCCGTTCTGATTTAAAATCAACTTTTTTGTTGAAAATTCAACTGTTTTGTAAAAAATTCTTATATTTGGCTAGAAAATTCAACAATTTGGTAAAAAATATAACGATTTGGCTGAAAATTCATGTATTTTGTTGAAAATTCATCTTTTTTGGTAGAAATTCAATTTTTTGTTTAAAAATTGAAATATTTGGTTAAAAATTAATCTTTTGTTGTTGAATATTGAAGTTTGTTTTTGTTGGGTAAATCCAAATTTTTTTATTTTTGATTAACATTTTTTTGTTAAAATATCAATTATTACATTTTGAATTAAAAATTCATATTTTTAGTTTGGAAGTTCGACTATTTGGTTGAAAGTTGACCTACTTTTTTAAAAGTTAATTTTTTTTGGTTGAAGATTCATAATTTTAGTTGAAAATTCGTTTTTTCCGAAAACTAAATTTTTTTAACTAAAAATTTAATTATTTTGTTGAACACTTTAATAGAAAATGCAACTATTTGGTAAAAAATAAAACTATTTTGAAAATTCTACAATTTAGTTTAAAAAATTTTTAAATCTTGGTAAAAAAGTAATCTTCTTGGTTGAAAATTAAACTATTTGGTTAAGAACTCATGTATTTTTTGGAAAATTCGTCTTTTTTGTTAGAAAATTAATCTTCTGTGTTGAAAATTCGTTTTCTTTCTGATATAAATTAATTTTTTCCAACTGAAAATTTAACTATTTTGTTAAACATTCAACTGATTGTTTAAAAATTAACTTTTTCGTTGAAAATTCATATTCTCTGGAAAGTTCAACTATTTTGTAGAAAAATCGTGTTTTTAATTGAAATTTAATTCTTTTAAATGAAAATTTAACTACACCATTTTTGGTTAGTAATTAATATTTTTTAGTTTAGAAATTCCACTATTTATTTAAAACTTTTTAGAAACACATCACATCCATTGTTTAAACTATTCAGTTGAAAATGTATGTAACTTGTTGAAAATTCGTGTTTTTTGTTGAAAATTCAACCATTTTGTTAAAAATTTAACTTTTTTGTTGAAAATTCGTTTTTTTTTTGCTGGAAAATTATTCTTCTGTTTTGAGAATTCTTTTTTTTTCAATTAATTTTTTCAACAGAAAATTAAACGATTTTGTTTTACATTCAACTAACCCAGTTCTAGATATAAAATTTTATTGTTTATAATAGGATATTTGGTGCTAAAATGATGCCGTAAAAGTATCAAGCTCCTACAACTTCCGGAACACACCTCATTTTAATCCCTAGGGAATTAAAAAATCGTAAAAAATGATTTAGCTTCCAGACATAAAATTTTTTTCCTATCTTCCGGAACAACCTTGTTTCCTACCCCCCCCCCCCAAAGTAATAAATTTTTTTTTTTAAATTCTAAAAAATTTCCTAACTCCGAGACAGCTGATTTATAAACTGATACACAAAAAAAAAGTTTTATCTCCCTAGCTGTTCTGGAATACCCTCGTTTTTTACCCCTAAGATATTAAAAAATGTAAAAAAATTATAAAAAAGTTCTAACATCGAGATCTGAAATTGGTGGTTTAGAAAGGTTCAATTTGATATCCAAAGATACCCAAAAAAGTTTAATTTCTTATCTATTCCGGAACACCCTCGTTTTCTACCCCTAAGGTAATAAAAAAATTGACCAAAAATCCTAAAAAATTCCCTGATTTCAAGGCATAAAATTATAAGGCCTTAAATGCTTTGATTTGTTGTCCAAAGAGACCAAAAATGTTTCATCCCTCAGCTGTTCTGGAACACCCTCGTTCTCTACCCCTAAGATATTAAAAAATCTGAAAAAAAATCTAAAAAGGCCCTAACTTCCAGACCTAAATAATTGGATGCAGTTTATACAAACTAATGATTTTGATATGAGAATTCGTTTAGAAACATGGTAGTTAAAACTGTGAGTCGAATTCAAAGAGGTGCTGCCTCTGTGTAATTAACTCTGAGTATACTTTAGTTTCCAAACTTGCTTCTACTATAACGGCTTGAAGACTTGTAAAGGGAAATTCAATTATTATAGTCTTTGCATTTAATCGAGTTGTGTTTAATTAAAACGAGGACTGCCTTACAGTCTCCGAATATTATTTCACTCAGCGTTACTTCTAAATAATTATGACACTGTTATTGTTGTTTCCCTTATACAGGGAGAGACCTCTTTTGGCAATCATGAAGCTGACCGAAGGATTTCGAAAAATATTTATTGCATTTTTTTCAGCACTCAGTAATATTTTAAAAGTCGGGTTTTTATAGTAAAACATTTTTCAATAGCATAATTCAAAGTTGATGCAATAATATAAAAGATTGCTAGGTTCGAGACGAATCGATTGACCTGCAATATTAATACATTTTATTAAAGAGTAGGGAAGTTATGGTAATTTATCCTATCTTTGAAAGTTGGTATTCGTCGTTTAGTTACCGTTACCGTTACTTAGTTAACCATAAGGCGATCTCATCGACGATGGGTGATCTGTGTTTATTTGAACTCGAGATGTTTGTTTTCATAAGAAGCTTAGTGGAAGTATATGCATTTATACTTCGGTGTATATACGATTCCTTGCACGCATTTTTAAAAAATAAGGCTTTTAATTAACATTTTAAATATTTTATTCGTATTTTGAAAGATTCATTTTCGATTTAACGTTTTAGTCATAGTTCATTTATATTTCAAAATGTTTGAAACTTTCGAAATTTTGAGTACCATTTATTTTTTAATTGTGTTTTTGATTTTTTCTAATAAATTTTGTTAATTTTTTTATTTAAAAACCAACTTTACATTTTTGTTTAACTTTTCAGAAGGACCTTGGCCTTTTTTCAATGAATAGGATAAATTAGAGATCCATTAAGCTAGCACCTCCACAATCGAATTTTGGGATTTTTTAAAGCTCAGAATTTTGGGCTTTTTTAGGGCTCTTTTTGGGCCCTAATTA
>CAKNYM010049172.1:0-54848 GCA_932195095.1 Andricus curvator
TGCCCATATCGATATGACAATGTTGTAATTCCAGCTTCCGGGACCTCTCGATATCAGGTATTTTACTCTGTTTTAATTTACAATTGTATAGTTCTCATTTGATGAATTTGCAGAGATCACAGTAGAAAAGAAAAAAATATATTTTCATAAGAAATTTTATATTTATAAATAATGTTAAATGGGGTTTTAATCATTTCTACAATTAAAGAACTTATTTTGAAAAATTGGATATACTTAGGTAGTTGAAAATCCATTTACGGCTATATAAAAAAGTCCAACAAAAAATTAAATTGGTTAAATAAACCATTTTTATGTGTTTACAATCGTTCTCATAAGAAAGAATATTTTTTCTTTTAAAAATGCCAACATTAATAATTAAATAGTGATAATTATATAAGTATAATTAAATATTTCTATACAACACTCCTATGCAGATTTAAAATTCAAGTGACTCAATTTTGAACGTATAACTTTAAATTTGTCAAGTTAGAACATTTACCTTTGCGATATATTGTTTTTTTATTTTGTACTTTATTTATTTAGGTGATTAAATATTATACAGATGCAATTTATTATTTTCACAAATAAATTAATTTTAATTATAAAAAATCATTAATAACATTTTTAATTTAAAATTTGAAAAATCAAATTAATTATAATACATAACTCTGCAAGTTAACAAATTTAAACCGTCACTACACGCGGCAGCATATTCTAGTTTTCAATCGAATAATTTTGAAGATGTAAAAAGAACAATGGTTCTTATAGTTTTTACGAACATTTACTAATTTCAGATAAATTTCCGCATAATTTAAATATTGTACTTTCAAATATCGTATAATTGAAGAAAAAAGGGGAATTTAAAAAAAGGGAAACGCAGGGCAATAGGGGAAAGACTGTGATCTCTGTATTTGCTTCCTCACAGAGGATGCATTAATGATTTTTTTAAATTAATTAAAAATAAGTAAAATATTTTAAAATAAAATATCAGGGGGTGCTCTGACGGGAGACCCCAGCCACCATAAAAATACAATTAAGTCAATCAATTCGTCTCAAATCAAGGAGTCTTTTTTATTCTTACATAGATTTTCCAAACATTATAAATGATCATAACTTTCTTAATTGTCGATATAATGTATTAATATTGTAGGTCAATCGATTCGTCTCGAATCAAGGAATCTTTTCTATCGTTGCATCAACTTTGAATAATGATAATAAAAAAGTTGATCTATTTTAGTTTGTTTATTTATAAATTTTATCAATTAACTTGTAAATGTTTTCAAATTATCGTGTTAAAGAAAAGGGTTTCTACGTTTTGTAATTCAAGAACGTTTATTTAAACGAATTACATTTTTTTAATTGTTACCATTACAAAACTTTCTTTATGAGGAAGCAAAAACAAATTGTTTTCCCAAAATTTTATAATAAATTCTACTCCAGTGCTTTGATATTCATATTCCAAATAGCTTTACAAAAAAAAAATAATAATAATAACTTTCGAGTGGATAATGATTAATTTAGTCTTCAAAATTCCATTAATTCAAATTGGCAGTTCGTGAAATTCGAAAATTTGTAATTTTAAGCAAATACGATTAAATAATTTTCAACTGAAGCGCTTGAAATTTAAAAATAACCTACTTTTACTACTTGATTTACTACTTTAAAATAACCTTTTTTATGACGTAGGAATGTAATGAATCTGTATTTAAAATATTAGAAATTTCAACAATTTAATTTTTAAGCATTCTTAACTGAAAAATAATTTTCATTGAATCACTTCAAATATTTAGCTTTTAAAACAGATAAATTCTCAATTTAAGGGTTTGAAGTTGAAAATTTTAAACTTAGAAGCATAATGTTATATAATTGCAAAGGGAAAATTCGAAATTGAAACGTTTAAAATTGTATAATTCCAAATTAAAAGTATTCATAACTGAAAAATGTTTAAGTTTGTCTTTAAAGTTGCATATATTTATAATTATAATTATTCCTGATTATTCTAAAAAAACTTTTAAAATGAATAGTAATTTTAAATACGAAACATTAAAAATAAAAAATGTCTGCCAAAAATGGTAATAATTAGACTTTTTTATAATCAAACGCTTTAAAATTTCAATTCAATAAAACCAATTCGATTTTAATTGCAAAAATTAAAACCTATGAAAGGGAAAAATTACAAATTTAAAGTTCAAGATGAAAATTCAGAACTCTAAAATTGTAACCATTAAAAATTACCGAAATTATTCGATTACTGATTTATCGATTTCAGATATTTTAATTTTTACCTTTTTTTGATTTTAAACACAATTTTTAATTTTTAAATTTAAAATCTTCCTTTAGAACTATTATTCATTCTTGAAATTTTCCAATCAGATATTTTTCATTTTGAAATGATTTATTTGATTAAATCTTTAACTAAAACTAGGACAATTTTAAGATATTTCACTGAAAATTAAATTTTTTTTTTAAATAATACAAAACGAGATTGCTGTAACATGATTCCATTTTTTTAAATTGTACAATTTACAATTTTTTACAAGCTTTTCAATTCGATATTGCTTTATAATTACATTTAAAATTATTAAATTCAAAACGAATTTCAAAATCCATGAAATTGGAACATCCAAATTCTTGAATGATTTATTCAGAATTGGTTAACTTTTTCTAATGAAACTCATTTTCTCCCAATTTAACAACTCAATATCTCGGCAGTAAGTTTTTGTTTGTTGTTTAAACTAAAAATGTCACTTTGAGATTGTAAACTTCCACATTCTATTTCTGGGAACTAGATAATTTTTTTCAATCATACTTTTTTGGCCTCAATTAAGAAAAACTTTAACTCGGGAGTAAACTTTTGTTTTATCTTCAAATCGTGATTTCGACTTTACAGAATAAACTTTATATTGAACTTTGTAATAAAATAAACTTTCAACCATAAATGGAATTGTAAGAATAATTGAATTTTCAACAAAGTAGTTCACTTTTCAACCAAAGAAATGAATTTTCAACTAAAAAAGATACATTATCAATTTAAAAAATTAATTTTCAACCAAAGAAATGAATTCACAAACAAGAAAAATAATATTCTACCAAAAAATATGAATTTCCTACAAAATACATGAATTTTGAACTACATATAGTTTAATTTTCAACTAAAAAGATAAATTTTTAACCAAAAAGACGAATTTTCAACTAAAAAAATGAATAATTTTCAACAAAATAGTTTGATTATCACCAAAAAATTGTATAGTAACATTTTTAGTTTAAAAAATTTATTTTCAAAAAAAAAAACATTGATTTAACATAATAGTTCAATTTTCGATGAAAGAAATGAGTTTTTAACTTAAAAATAAACATTTTCAACCAAGAATGAAATAGTTAAATGTTCAGCTGAAAAAATTAATTTTGAACGAAAATAAAAACAGAGTTTCAACAAAATATTTAAATTCCCAACCAAAAGGAATGATTAAAAAAAAAAAATTTTCACAAAAAAGACGAATTTTCAATTAACAAAAATTTATTTTCAACCAAAAAAAAGCGAATTTTCAACCAAAAATGGTACAAATACATTTTATGTTAAAAAAATTAATTTCCAACGAAAAAAAAACATTTATTTAACACAATAGTTCAATTTTCAACGAAAAAATTCACTTTTAACTAAAAAAGGTACATTTTCAACAAAAAAATGGGACAGTTAAATAATCAGTTGAAAAAATTAATATTAAAAAAATGAAGTTTCAACAAAATACTTAAATTTTGAAACAAAGCTATGACTTTTCAAACAAATAATTTTCCACAAGAGACGAATTTTCAACAAAAAACTTAATATTACAAAAAAAAACGAATTTTAAACAAAATAGTTCAATATTCAACATAAAATTGTAGTTACATTTTCAGATAATAAAATTAATTTTCAACAAAATTTTTTTTTTTTAATATAATAGTTTAATTTTCAATGAAAGGAATGAGTTTTTGACTAAAAAGGATTAATTTTTAACAAAAAATAAAATAGTTAAATATTAAGTTGAAAACATTAATTTTCAACCAACAAAAAAAACGAATTTTCAACAAAATCGGACAATTTTCAACCATAAAAAAATATGAATTTTTAACTAAAAAAAAATACATTTTTAACAAACAAAAAAAAAACGAATTCTTAACAAAATAGGTCAATTTTCAAACCAGAATAATTTTCAACCACAAAAGATGAATTTGTAACCACATAGTTGAATTTTCAACTAAAAAAGATAAATTTTCAAGCCAAAGAAAAACTAATTTAAAAAGAAAGGAGTTAAATTTACAACAAAAGAAATGATTTTTCAACCAAAAAGATTAATTTTTAACCAAAAAGGTTAACTATTAACCAAAAGAGAGGAATTTGCAATTAGGTACGTAAATTTTCAACCAAGCGGTTGATATTTCAACTAAAAAAGACAAATTTTCAACCAAAAGTGCAATAGTTAAATTTTCAGTTAATTAGCTGAAAAAAAATGTCACCAAAATAGTGTTAAATTTTCAGTCTAAGAAACGAATCTTTAAAAAATAAATTATTTTTCAACAAGGTAGTTTATCTTTTAACCAAACAGTTGTATTTTCAACCAAAGGGATGGATTCTCAACGAAAAACGTATTCGTTATTGATATTTCAACCAAAAAATTCAACTTTCAGCGAAAAATCGGCTGTTACAGAACGATCACATTAAATCCTTATTTTCCCGGAACAGAATCATTTTTTTTGGATGAAAACTTTTTTATTCTTATTCAGCCTCCCTACATCTACGGAGCAAGTTTTTATTATTTTTTGGATTTTTTCGGATTTCGGCCTCAATTAAGAAACACCTCAGCTCGGGATTAAAATTTTGTTTAATGTTTAAATAATGATTTCGATTTTACAAAAAGTTATTTCGCCTTCCTGAAAAAATCCGATTTTGTTGGTTATACACAATAACGAGCTTTCTCAAACACTCATAAAACTTGAAAGGACTCTGTCTCAAATATCCATCAAGTTCTAAAAACAATGGTTCACAAAACCATAAACAAACATGCACATGCAATTAAAAATATCCTCAAAAACAGCATAAAGTTTTGATTACAAATGATAAAAACGAATCAAAATAGAATCAAATTTTCGATCAAAGAGAATACAGACACACAAACTAGAAATAAGTAAATTCAGACCGATTTTTTCTATTTTTTTGAAACTTTTCTCTCAAATAAGTTCTATTTTGGGTCCTAAAAAACGAATTTTCACCAAAACACATACAGATTCGACGCATTAAACCTGTACAATACTGACTTTAAGCTACAGGTTCAGGTACGAATTGCAGCAGATATTTGTCAAGGAACGACAATATTATTGCTGAATAATAATGTTTATAATATAATCCCTTGATTATTCAGGGCGAATGAGAATAATTAGTTGAATTCTTCCCGCTTACCTCTTCGTTACGTCGTTTGAGCTCTTCCTGCTCCTCGTCTTCTTCCTGAACCTGGTTACTGTTTGTGCCTATTTGTATGCTTTCTGAACCTTGAAAAAGGCTTAAACCAGGAGCCTCCATTCCTTTTTTGAGTAGAAAAACGATTTTATGAGACGAAGCGTACGTTTAGAAGCATCGTAGCTTTGTTTATAACGCCATAACCTAAACGCAACAAGTGGGTCATTGGATCGTCTAATTTCGTCGCTTTTCGTTCCGAAGCACATCGGGGAAAGAGAGTGTTGACATTTTCACTAATTCTGACACAATTCACGTAATTCACAATATCACTGGGACCAGCACAAACTTATTATTCACTTTGCAAACTGCTTGTAAACAATCTTTGAAAAGTCAAACACCATCGTGCAAAGTTCACACGACGGAAGTTTTACGGAAATCGACATTTCGAGAATTCTGATTGGACAATGAAAACTTGCCGCGCGCTTCGTCGTCGTCACAAGCGACAACCAATCAGTGCTGCCGGAAGGGGAGCCCGGAATGCGCAGACTCCAAGTCCTGCGCTTTGGTTGGCCCTGCTGTCCGAGCTGAATTTCAAATTTATATAAAAAATAAATCAATGTTATTTGTTGATTTTTCTTATTTCTGCTCCCTGGATGAATTTTTGTAAATAATTATTCCAGATAAACATCTCAATATGATATTTATGAATAACTTATCGAAATAGGTTATATTTTTATAAATAAATTAAACTTAAACTATATTCTTTTAATAAAATAATAAAATCTCAATATTTTTACTGCATTTTTCTTACTTTTCACTGATACTTAACATATTAATATTAAGATTTTATTATTTTGTTGAAATAATACATTTTTAGATGAATTTATATATAAAATATTTCAAATAATTATTCATGAATATCGTGTAAATATGTTTGCCTGGAATAATTAATTATAAAAAATGCTTGAGAATGAAGAAATAAAAAAATTCAACGAATAAAATTGATTTCCTTTTTATAGAAATTCGAAATGCAGTTCGAATAGCAGGACTAATCACAGCACGGGACTTCGAGTCTGCGCATTCCCACCAAAAATAAGGGAATTGACCAGTAGATAGGTGGCGCTAGCTGTTTTAGTCAAAGTTCCGCGAAAATTCAAATTAGATAAATGAACAATTTCTTTTTTTATACAAATTATTAATAAAAGTTTATAGTTCATTCATAACATAAAATAAAAGTGTAAGTCATTTAATTTAAAAAGAAACTACTTGTCAGTTTTTCTTGCGTAGTTCTAAATTCCACAACTTTGAATTTTCAACTAATAAAGATAAATTTTGAACCCCAAAAGAAACAGTTCACTTTTCAACTATAAAGATGAATTTTCAAACAGAAAGATTAATTTTCTAGCAGAAATAAAGTTTGACTAAAAAAGGTGAATTAAAAAAAAACGAATTTACAACAACATTGTTTAATTTTCAACTATATGAATGAATTTTGAACAAAATAATAAACATTCAACCAAAAATGGAATAGATTGATTTTCAGATAAAAAATTGAATTTTTCACAAAATATTTGAACTTTTAGCTAAAGGAATGAATTTTCAACTGAAAAAGATCAATTTTCAGTTAAAAAAATGAATTTTGTACATAAAAAAGAAAAAAAATTTCAACAAAATAGTGAATGAATTCACAAACAAAAAGAATAATATTCGACCAAAAAAGATGAATTTTCGACAAATTACCTAAATGAATTGTCTAGAAAATACATGAATTTTCAACCACATAGTTAAATTTTCAACTAAACAAAGAAAATACATGAATTTTCATCCACATAGTTGAATTTTCAACTAAAAAAAGATACATTTTCAAATAAAAATGAAATAGTTAATTTTCAGTAAAAAAAAAAAAATAATAATTTTCAACCCAAAAAAAACAAAATTTCAACAAAATGTTTAAATTTTGAAACCAAACAAATGAAGTTTCTAGCAAAAATATAAATTTTCAAATGAGAGGAAGAATTTTCTAACAAAAATACGAATTTTCAACTGAAAAAATACATTTTTTAACCAAAAAAGTAAAAGGAATGTTCAACAAAACAGTTGAATTTTCAAGCGAAGAAAAGAATATTTCACCAAAATAGGTGAGTTTTCAAACAAGAATAATAATTTTAATGGCAAAGAAAAACTAATTTAAAATAAAAAGTGTTTAATTTTCAAAAAAAAAAAAAGATTTTTCAACTAAAAAGGTTCATTTTTAACCAACAAGTTTCATTTTCAACCAAAAGAGACGAATTGTCAAATAAATACATGGATTTTCATCTAACTGGTTGATATTTCAACTGAAAAAGACACATTTTCAACCAAACGTGGGATAGTTAAATTTTCAGTTATTTAATTTTAAGCAAACAAAAAAAAAACGAAGTTTCAGCAAAACAGTTAAATTTTCAGTCAAAGAGATGATTCTTCAAGAATCAAATAAATTTTAACAAAGTAGTTTATCTTTCAACCATGTAGTTGTATTTTCAAGCAAAAATATGAATTCTCAACGAAAAATATATTAGTTATTGATATTTCAACCAAAAACGATTTAAAATTAAGAACCATTGAATTCAACCAAAGAGGACAAATTTTCAACAAAGTCATTAATTTTTCAAATGAAAAATATCCATTTTTAACCAAAAATAAAATGGTTAATTTTTCAGTTGAAAAAGTAAATTTTCAACCGAAAAAAAATTGTCAACAAATAGTTAAATTTGCAGCCAAAGAAAAGAATCCTCAACCAATAAAATAAATTCTTAACAAAGTATGTCAACTTTTAACTGAGTAGTTGAATTTTTAACAGAAAAAATTGAATTTTTAATAAAAAACCGTTAAATTCAACCAAAAAATTTTAATTTTCGCGGAACTTTAACTAGAACAGTTAGCGCTACCTAGCGCTGGTAAACTCCACAATTGTTTATAAATTCCCTAGATTTACGGACAAGGTAGAAATAAATGATAGAGGGGATCGAGCTTTTGAATTCGGTGAAAATCGTTTTACGAACACACGTTAGGTGGCGTTTATGAGAATTCTTCCTGGTTTAAATTTGCTTCTACTTTTAAATGTGGTAGTGAAAATAGAAAAAGAGAGAAGAGGGTACATTATTTTAAAAAGAGGAAACTAGTGAGTAAATATGTAATTAATTAATACTAATGAAAATAAGACAATGTTTAAATTAAAAATGATGCATTTAATTAATTTTTTTATTATATAATACATTGTTTTCGACCATAAAAGCAACTATTTAAACCAGTTATTATTCTTTATAACATTTTATTATTGTTTATACCTATCCAGTTTCAGAGTAATGCTAAAAAGTTGCGGTTTTTTTCTGAAATTTATAACTTTGTTTCGGATTTTCAGTTACGAAAAAATAATAAATAAACATTAGAGAGAATCATTTTTTAAACAGTCTCTTTTTTTGTGAATATATTTTTCTTATATAAAACAGATATTTGAAAAATTCCTTAAATGTTCCATATAGATCATATTAAATGTAAATTTTATTTGCAGTAATTACCGAGAGCCTTTTTGTTCAAACTAATATTATTATTGATATTTATTATTTGTTTCTAACTAAAAAACCAAAGAAAATCTGAAAATATCAGAAAAACCTGCAACTTTCTAGCATTAAAATTGTTTAAACTATTATGTTTGTTAACTTGCATTAATTATTATCTCACTAAGTAAAAAGTGGATAAAAAGTTAAAAATTTCAGAAAAAAACGGAACTATCTAGCATTGCTATAGGAGAAGAGAGTTATAAACATTATTAATTTGTTTAAAAATGATATTGGTCAAATTCCATTGACTATTACCAATCTCTAAGTGAAAAGTGGTCAACATGTTGTAAATTTCAGAAAAGACCGCAACTTTCTAACATTATTCAAAGACCATATTATTATAAATGATAATTCGTTTAAACAATTATTTTTGCTAAATTTCATTAATTATTATATGAATCTAAGTGAAAAATGGACAAATATTCTAAAATTTCAGAAAAAACTGCAACTTTCTAACATTATTCAAAGATAATATTGTGATGAATAATAACAAATTGTTTAAAACATCATTTATGTTAAATTTAATTCATTATTGGTTCGCATTAACTAAAAAGTTCATAGTAAGTTGAAAAATTCGGAAAAAATCGCGACTTTCTATATCTATTCTAAGAGAAAATTGTTAAAAACAATAATACATTGTTTAAAAACCTTATGCAAACATTTAATTATTAGTAAAAAGTAGTATTTTATGTATAAGAAACAATTTGTATTCAAAACACCACCAAAAATCATAATTAGCACCAAAAACTCGCAAAACCCAATTTTTCACTCGTGGGGGTTTTCTGGGACCCTATAAAACACACTTATGGGGATCATATTTGGAAAATAATTATTTATTTGTATCCTATAGTTAATTGTGAAAACAAATCTAGAGTTTCAACTCGATTCACCTCATATTGACGATTCTGAATAAAATTTACAAAAGTGTCTTTTTATCTTATGGGAAATACATGGTAAACTTCATGGGGCTTGCGAAACCTCTAAATATAATTGAAAAAAACGCATTTTTTCGTGCATTCGAACAAATTTTGGGGCGATATGCATGAAAATTCGAAAAAAATTTGACCACCCTAGCGTACACTGACTTCACGATTTTATGACCCCTCTTCCGTGTCTAATATTTACAAAATAATAATCTTCTACGTTTCCTTATATTTCCTTAAAAGTTTAATGGTTTAAATATTACATTCTCATTCTAATGAGAAGGTATTGGTTTTATGTAAAATTTGACATAGTCGGTTTTCATCAAATCTCCACGTTTTGAGACCCCCTGAGCCAGAAAAAACGGTTTTTACGAAGGTGTCTGTCTGTCTGTAGTCTGTCTGTCTGTCTGTCTGTAGCCACGATAACTTTCGAAAAAATGATCAGATTTGATTGAGCTTTGGCACACTTTTTTATGGCCAAAAAATAGAGAACGAGTTCGTTAACCAGCTATTTTAGATGAAAATCCAAAAAGTGAGCACATTTTGAAAATTTTTGAGACCACTTTTTTGGAAGATTTGGAAATTCTATGTACGGTTATTAGTAGTACGCAAAATTGCGAACAAAATATTCTTATGACTTTTCGTGATGAAAAAAAAATTACTGGAGTTATAGCATTTTCAAAATTCCAAAAAACAAACGAAAATGAACATTTTAAGCCGAAAAACGCACGATATGAAAAAAAGTCAAGAGGAGAAAAACGTTGATGCCTGAACACCCTATAATATTTTCATAACAACTTTTTGAATTTTTTGAAAAATAAAAAATTCAAATTTTGATCGCACAAAAAATCAAAAAAGCCATTTTGCTGTAAAACTATGCAAGATACCAGAAAAGATTATTTCACCAAAATTGTGCACCTAAAAAAGATCTACAAACTTCTTATCATTCACTTTTTGATATGATGCGTAGTTTTTGTTTTATTCGTAAAAAACAGCATTGAAAATAGAAAAATCAAATTTTCAGACGAATATTACCAGCTACGAAAAAATGACCGAAACAAAATTTGTTCATCCAAGGAAGAGGTACAAATTTATTGTGACTCATGTTTCGATAGGATGCGTGGTTTTTGTTTTATTCGTGAAAATAACATTAACAGTAAAAAAAATCAAATTTTTGAAAAAACAATGCAAGGTACGAAAACATATAAATGAACAAAAATTGTGCATTCAAAAAAGACTTACACACCCGTAATCAATTTTTGTGGTAAGAATATATTCAAAATGAAAAAATTAACTTTTTTGATAAACGGCACAAGCTAAAATAAAATGTTAACTAATAAAATTTGTCGCCTGAATTATATCATTACTTTTCATTTGAAATCAAATACAAATTTAGTAATTTGTATATGAAGAACATATAATACGAAGCACAAAGTGCGCGCTCAGTGTATTTAGCAAATCGCACGCCGTAAGTGCGCTCAAACTTTTTTGTTTCTATCATACGGTTCAAATGATTTTCAAATCAAATATCGAGCGCGAAGCGCGAGTGTCTGGATGAGAATGTGTTCCTTAAGGTCGATAGAACCTTGAGTAAATAAAGTTCCTTTTCAGTCTAAAATAAAAATAAATTTAACAATCACTTAATATGTAGAGGTTTTGATAATTTTATAATATTTGCAAACAAACTTTTTCTTTTCATCGAAGTCGAACACGAAGTTCGAAAATCTAGAGGAGCCTAGCGTAAAGCGAGATGCAAATACGCCCGAGCGCGTAGCGCGAGGTGAATACATAATCGAGCGCGAAGCGCGAGATAAATATATGATCGAGCGCGAAGCGCGAGATCCAACAGTCGCGCGCCCTAGGCGCGCTCAAACTTGCGAGCGAAGCGAGCCGCGCGCGAGGCGCGCTATGAGAATGTGCCCGCAGAGGCAGGGTTTTTTACATTCTCATTCTAATGAGAAGGTATTGGTTTTATGTAAAATTTGACATAGTCGGTTTTCATCAAATCTCCACGTTTTGAGACCCCCTGAGCCAGAAAAAACGGTTTTTACCAAGGTGTCTGTCTGTCTGTAGTCTGTCTGTAGTCTGTCTGTCTGTCTGTCTGTCGGTCTGTCTGTCTGTAGCCACGATAACTTTCGAAAAAATGATCAGATTTGATTGAGCTTTGGCACACTTTTTTATGGCCGAAAAATAGAGAACGAGTTCGTTAACCAGCTATTTTGGATGAAAATTCAAAAAGTGAGCACATTTTGAAAATTTGTGAGACCACTTTTTTTGAAGATTTAAAAATTCTATGTATGGTTATTAGTAGTACGCAAAATGACGAACAAAATATTCTAATGACTTTTCGTGATAAAACAAAAATTACTGGAGTTATAGCATTTTCAAAATTCCAAAAAACAAACGAAAATGTACATTTTAAGCCGAAAAACGCACGATATGAAAAAAAGTCAAGAGGAGAAAAACGTTGCTTTTTGAACGCCCTATAATATTTTCATAACAACTTTTTGAATTTTTTGAAAAATAAAAAATTCAAATTTTGATCGCACAAAAAAATAATCAAAAATTCCATTTTGCTGTGAAACTATGCAAGATACGAGAAAAGATCATTTTACCAAAATTGTGCACCCAAAAAAGATCTACAAATTTCTTATCATTCACTTTTTGATATGACGCGTAGTTTTTGTTTTATTCGTAAAAAACAGCATTGAAAATAGAAAAATCAAATGCACAGAACCGAGCGTGGAACACAAGGTTCAAATGATTTTCAAATCAAATATCGAGCGCGAAGCGCGAGTGTCTGGATGAGAATGTGTTCCTTAAGGTCGATAGAACCTTGAGTAAATGAAGTTCCTTTTCAGTCTAAAATAAAAACAAATTTAACAATCACTTAATATGTAGAGGTTTTGATAATTTTATAATATTTGCAAACAAACTTTTTCTTTTCATCGAAGTCGAACACGAGGTTGAAAAATCTAGAGCAACCGAGCGTAAAGCGCGATGTAGATACGCCCGAGCGCGTAGCGCGAGGTGAATACATAATTGAGCGCGAAGCGCCAGATAAATATATGATCGAGCGCGAAGCGCGAGATCCAACAGTTGCGCGCCGTAGGCGCGCTCAAACTTGCGAGCGAAGCGAGCCGCGCGCGAAGCGCGCGATGAGAATGTGCCCGCGATGCGGGCAGATTTTTTTTTTATATGATTATGAGCATTTTACCTAATGTCAAAAAACGATCATTCTCATACTTTTGAACAGTACAACACTGTTTTTTTAGCAGGATAATGATGAGGGTAAAGGTAGAAAACAATTATTATTCGGAAAATTTAGTTAATTAGAAGTTTAAATTACTTAAAATTATTATTTTACTAAATATCGTCAAATTGATTTTTTCCAGCACATACATTATAGGGTGTATATGGGTCTACATATTTGCATTTGCGCTTTACGATAAGATAAAAACATATTTTCCAGCAGATTTTTATCATTTTCGTAATAATAAAATTAAATCTCATCCTAGAATTTTATTTTTTATCAGTAGCGAATTTTATACTGATTCTTGGCCCAATCAGGTAAGCAGATTATGAGGATTTAAAATGCAATTTTTCCTTTGAGATACAAATAATTTCAACGACAATACTTTTTGATTATTTCTTTCTGTTGATCTTAAATATTGTTATTGCAAATCTAAGCATAAAAATCTGCCCGCTGCGCGGGCACATTCTGCTCGTTCTTTATACTTTCCCTACATTTTTGCGCAGGCCTTTCAAAATTAGAGGTCAAACAGCATCGACAACTGTAATCTATTCATTGTTAATTCTCTTTTGTTCAAGCTCCTTCGGCTTAACGAACACATTCTCATCACGTATATCTCGTGCTTCGCACTCGATTTTCTCGAGAATGCAAACTTTTCTACATTATCTTCAACTCTATTATATCAAATGTATATTATATTTATTTCTGTACCTCCGTCTGGGGCTGCTCATTCAGAGATTACAAAATAAAGTACAAATTTTATTTTTTATAATTACTTTAATATTTGTTTCTTATTTTGCACTAATTTTAATTCTCAGATACACTGAAAAATGTATCATTTCAATAAATTTATATTACTACAATTCATAATATGCATTGGTATTGAAACAAAAGTATTTTCATTGTCTTGTTTTTATAATTAAAGAGAAGTGCGCATCCTACTTAAAAAATGGTTATTAAACATTTTATTGCAAATTGTGTCGTTTTTCCATAAATTCAATTTATTTATTTTCAATGTTATTTTTTACGATTAAATCTTAAAATACGCATCCTAGTTTAAGGTGGTTCCAAGCAAATTTGTAGATATAATTTAGGCGACAAATTTTGTTAAATAAAATGTTATTGTAGCTTGTGTCCTTTTTCCAAAAAGCTAATTTTATATATTTTTATAACAAGAGTTTATAACAAATTTGTAGATATATTTTTTTGTTGAACGACTTTTGTCTTTTCATTTTTTTCGTCTCTTGTGTTGTGTTTCCAAGAATGTAATTTCTTTATTTTTAATCTCATTTTTTACGATTAAGACAAAATCTACTTTCTATCTAAAAATTATTAATAACAAATTTGTAGATCCTTTTTGCGTAAACAACTTTTCTCTATTTTATTATTTCTAATGTCATTTTTTTCGATTCAAACAAAAACTACGCGACCTATCAAAAAATTATTGATGACAAATTTGAATGAGTTTTCAAACTTTTTTGGAAGAGCAACTTTTGTGTATTCATTTTTTTCATAGCTTGTGTCGTTTGTCCAAAAATTTAAATTTGTTATTTTTAATGTTTTTTGCGAATAAAACAAAAACTACGCATCCTATCAAAAAATTATGATTAACTAATTTGTAGCTCTTTTTTGGTTGAAAAGCTTTTGTTTCAATAATTTTTCTTCGTAGCTTGTGTCGGTTGTCCAAAAATGTCATTTTTTCATTTTTCATGTTGTTTTTTTACGAATAAAACAAAAACTACGTGTCCTATAAAAAAGTGAGTAATAACAAATTTGTAGATCTTTTTTCGGTATTCTTCGATCTTTTTTATTGTGCCCTGTGTCTTTCTGTCCAAAACATAAATTTGGTTATTTGTAATGTTATTTTTCACGATTAAAACAAAAACTACGCGACTTATCAAAAAATGATTAATAACAAATTCGTAGCCCTTTTTTGGGCGAATAACTTCTGTCTTCCTATTTTTTTTCTTATCCTATACTGTTAAAGCTGGAAATCACTTTACAATCATTTTGGAAAACACCCCCTAGATGGAAAGGTCGTTGGATTCATTTTAAGGGTTGTTTTAACATTCCTTGAACATTTAGGCAATGAAATAAACATTTTTTAAGAATAAAAATCACTGGCGAGTTTTTTACTTTACTATTGGGGTCAGACGCCACTTCGAATAATTAAAGGATGTAAAACAATCTTTAAATAAATTCAGCGACGTTTCCTCCTAGAACATATTTCCTACGTTTATTATGAATTGATTTCCGAACCCAATAGTATTTAAAAAAATCTCTTGTGATTTTATTTGCCAGGATATGTCGGTTTCCTTGCTTGAATCTTTAAGGGATGTTAAAACAATCCTTAAAATAAATTCAATGACATTGTCTGCTAGAGAAGGTTTCTTACATTTATTTAAAAGTGATTTCCGGCCCAAGTTGTAAAATCGAAAAATCTTCCGTGATTTTGGTAGGTAGGAAACGTCGGTTTCCTTGCTTGAATGTTTAGATATGCTAAAACAACCATTAAAATAAATACAACGACTTTCCCTGCTAGGATATATGTTTCCTTAGTTTATTGTGATTCATTTTTCGAGCTCAATATCATATTTAAAAAGTGTACAGTGCTTCTGTTTGTTAAGGAATGTCGATTTCCTTACTTGAATGTTTAAGGGATGTTACAGCAACCTTTAAAATAAATTCAGTGACTATCCCTATACATTCTTCCCACAATTCTTGTAAAATGATTTTCGATCCTAATAGTATAATCGAAAAAATCTCCTATGATTTTGATTCTCAGGAAATGCCAATTTCCTTACTTGAATGTTTAAGGGATGTTAAAACAACCCTTCAAATAGATTCCAAAACTTTTCCTGCTAGAGGACGCTTCCTGCACTTATTTTAAAGTGATTTTTGAGTATGATAGCTTATTCAAAACATCTCTTGTGGTTTTGGTTTTTTTTTCGAAATGTCGGTTTTCTTGCATAAATCTTTAAGGGATGTTAAAACAACCCCCAAACATCCTGCATACACAAAATCGTGAATCTATCAAGTTCGTGGGTAGAAACTTTTGTTTCAGTGGGTCTGATCTACAAAATATGAAGCATCTAGCCAAATCTTTGAAAAACTTCTTCACATTGCCAGGGGGAGGGGGTTAAAAATATTTTGTGACAATTTGTCAGGAAGCCCCCCCCCCTTCATCACAAATCGTCACAAAAGCTTTTATATCGATAATTCAAAAAAATGTGATGCCAAAATTCAACATGACCTCGCGCCCGTAATAAATTTTTTTTTAAATCCTCTGGATACCAATTTTCTCCTATATGAATAATTGTCAAATTAAAGGCAAACTTGAAGTCCCAGTAATATAAAATTAACTTAGAAACTCGTACTGATTTTTTTTTAAATTTAATAAATACTTATTATCATCCTCTACAAAATGGTCAGTTCTTTTTTTTCATTTCTGTTCCTATTTACTTTAATTTAATATAAGAACACCCTAAACGTCTTTACCGTACGGCGTCCCAACCTCACTTTGCACAAGGATAACTGACTTTCTCCTTTTTTTTTTAGAAAGTAACCTGAAAATTTTCAGTTTTGTAAACTTTAGATGAACATAAATTTAATGTGTGCACATTTTTTAAGTAAAATAAATAATATTGTAAAAAACTTAAAGTCTGTCCCTTGATTTTTGTCATTTCAGACGTCATTACCGTACGTATTTTTTTCTAGTAAAATATTGTAGTTACAGTTCAGTAATAAATACAGAAATATTAAGCGTATCGTTTAATACAAGATTCTATAAAATTGAGCTTAAAATATTAACTCTTTTTTTGTGAATCTGATATTAAAACTGAAAAGTGCATTTTGACAATAAAAACGTCATTCCCATACGTGCGTTAAAAACCAGTTTCGGAGTGAAAGAAAATTATAAAAACCATTCCGTTACTTGCTCAGCAAGGTTTTTTTCACAAGTAGGTGTTGGAAATTATATTACAGCACAGGTAGGTAGATTTATCATTACAGCTAAAAGGTGCTGAGATCTTAATATACAAATTTTAGAAAATAAGTAATTTAATGTAGTTTTCCTTACAACTGTTGAATTTTCATGAGTTCATATTTTCAATTTTGATAAACATGGAAGCATAATTTATTACTCAGTTACTTAGTTAGTATGTGATACGACGTAATAAATAGATTTTAATACATTTGAAAGACTGCATAATAGATCATGTAAATAATTTCAGTGAATGTTGAATCTTTAATTGTACATTGTACTACAGTCACGTTGTTTCCATTATTGTAATTTAAAACGTATTTATTGAAATAAAAAATAATAGTAACAATTAGGCTTTTAATTTCTTATGTCACATTACTTATATTCGAAAAAATTATCTACAATAGTTAAATATTTAGTTTGTCCTAAATGGCATGCGTTACATTATTCACTTTTGAACTTTTTAAAAGATCGCGCTCTCTTTTATCAATCTCCTAACCTCAAATCCACTTTCCGTATTTCATGTACGAATTTAATTATTATTTCTTATTTGAATAACCAGGGGGGTGACATGATTTTCGCTTTTGCATTAGAGCAAAGATATTTTGATTAGAGGCGCGTGTCAGTTTTGTGAAGAGCGGCGAGTCGTGAAACATTGGCGCCACCTCTGTGACACCCTGTCTGCTCGTTGCCTGTTATTTTTTTGCATATAAAAACTCGTGACTCGTGACATGTCATAACTTCATCGTATGGTTGCCGTATTTTATTCATTTGCGGATAAATGTGTTATAAAAATGGGGGGGGGGGCATCGATGTATAGCACTGAACTCTCGATCAGAGTACGACTCAAAAGGGAAGTTTTAGCTCCGGATGGAACGGTTATAGCGGTCCCTAATAGCACGGAACATTCCGGGAACGTTCCTGGAACGTTCCGCGGGCACCTTCGGAACGTTCCAGCGGAACGTTCCAGGAACGTTCCCGGAACGTGTAAAATGTCCGCCCCTTGGGAACGTTCCAGGAACGTTCCACTGGGACCTGAGGGGAACTTTCCATTATTGTTATTTTTAACAACAATTATCTCGTAAACCGTAAGAGATAGGTAAAAATGGATGTCATTTTTGAGTTTTGAGTACCGCATATACTACACTATAATATGATATCCGTATCATAAACTGACATCGATTTTGACCTATCACTTACGGTTTACGAGATATTTATTGATAATAATAACAATAACGTTAATTTATGTTTGGAACGTTCCAGTGGAACGTTCCTGGAACGTTCCCAAGCGGCGGACATTTTACACGTTCCGGGAACGTTCCTGGAACGTTCCGCTGGAACGTTCCGAAAGTTCCCGCGGAACGTTCCGGGAACGTCCCAGGAACGTTCCGTGCTATTAGGGGTAAGTATTACGATTTGTTTACACCGATGTCCTTTAACCTAAAATAGTCGAATGGCTCTGACGGTTTCATGACTACATTGATTTTTAAATTTGGATATATTCTTCTTGTTGCCAAACTTTTAGATTATTGGGATAGTGTGTAAAATTATAGTTTAAATAGTTTTTTTTTGTTTTGGAAATATTTTAAGACCCTTACCATCTGTAAGAAAAATGTAAAAGTAACATTAATGACAGTTTTGAATTATCGCTGATTTTTGATATTTATGTACAATTACATTAATTTATTAATAAATTCAAGTATTTAAGTAAATTATAATTGTAACATAATGATATTCTTGCAGTCAGAATAGTACAAGAAACCTAAATTAATAGAAGCATAATTTTGCCAAAAAGAAAGTCGCGAAATTTTGTAAAACGTAGTTTTGCTCAATTGTATATAATAAATTATTATGCTCTGTCTGCATAATAATTGCTATACTTTTATCGTAGTATATTTGTAAATAATTGAATAATTATATTTACTTAAATAAATTAACCTGGCATTTATTACTCCTATATACCCTCCTACTGCCTTTACTCCATATTTAATTTATATCCATCTTTTAATTCAATTTTTAAATAAATACATAGATGACTAAATGTACAGTAAAGTTAATAGCTTTAATACTGATAATCTTTTCAGCCGTTTCACGCTAAATACAATATACTGAATATTAAAAATGATGATTTTTATAATTTCTTGTATATTTTTATTATAATGTAATAATACATTAGGATCATTCAAGTCATTAAAAATAGAAAAACTATTTTTTATATTATCATTTCAGAACATTTAGTTTATTTGTTTTAAACGTTAAAGACGTAATCTTTATATTTTACCATATTTATTCTACTTGAAAATTAAAAACCGACATTTCCAGTGTATGTAAGGTCTATTTTTTAATCCTAGATATTTTTTTAATTCTAGAAACAGTTAATACTTGCTTAATTCAAGCTCAAAGTTTTTAAATTATCCACATACGTCAAAAATATTACAAAAAGGGCGAAAAAAACTAAATCTCCCATGATTCTAATCAGCTCTAATTCAAATATAGGGCGTCGCTCTAGTGGCGCCAGTGTTTCATTTTCTGCCGTCCTTCACAAAACTGACACAGCGCATTTGTATGGCGAGTCACCCCTCTGGAATAACTGCCACTTTTGGATTTAAAATTTTTAGATATAAGATCAATTTCCGTTATGAAATATTTAATTCCTAATAATAATGTGATTGCCACTGTAGGTGCTAAAATTCGCCTACAATTTGACAATTACCCATAGAACACTATAATTTTGCAAAGTTTCATTAAAATCGAACAGGGAGTATATGGTAGCGTGATTGTGTTATGTTCCAACACTGCTAGATGTGTTTTCAGAAATATTCGCTTGTGTTCCTTGGCATACTACCCTACATATACCCTACAGTTTATGATTAATCCTATAGTACATTCTCTAATGACCATAGCAGTTGATGCGACCGTATATAAACATTTAATGAATAGCCTTGATTTTCCCATGAAAGGAAAACTTGAATTTCAACCCTTCGTGACTTCCTCTTCTTTTAGTCTGATGAGAATGGCAAGGACTCTGGCGGAAGTGATTATAGTTGGGGGTGGGTGGTACTGGTGGTACTTTTCTTTCGCCGAGAGACATTGTCGAAGAATATTTTACCAAGCCCCAGGCTGTGAGCCGCACATGCTACCCTCATACGGGGTGCACTGAATATTTTTTTACCGTATACGAGTCTATAGTGTCTGGCCGCCACACCATAGATTTGAACATATCCGTGAAGTTAGCACACCAACAATTAAATATCAAACTTTCGTTTAATGGAATCATTTGGTCATCGTTTGGTCATGTTTGGAAGCCAAATTTTGTCGTTTGGATGGCAAAACTCAAAAACATATTGAGTTTTGAAAATTGGAGTGCTAACTTCACGCTGCGGAACAAATTTTAATTTTTTTTAAATTCTTTTACCAATCGTTTGAATGTCGTTCGGTCGCGGTTGGAAGCTCACTTTTGACGTTTGGACGACGAAATTGTGTGAGTTATCGAATACAAAAGTCATTAGCACCATACTCGCGAGCGCGCCTTCTCAAGTGGTAGTGACCTTCTTTGGTCAGCCGTATCCTTAAATATAATATGTGTCAGAGATCCTGACAAGAAGATTTGTCAAAAAATCGAATTTTTAGAAAACATGCTCTGTAAAGCTTTCACTAATATTTTTAAAATTAAAGGATTTACTGCATTTTAAACGCCTTCAAATACTTGAAGGGCTGTACCCTAAATCTCAACATTTTTGTAATTTAAAAAAATTAGTGAAACTTTTTGTCACTAAATGAAACAAAATAAGGGGCGATACTTCAAAAAATCAACAAAATACTTCTTTTGGACCAGCCAAATACACATATATTTACTGTATATAACGGTACGGTAGTCCGAAAACAACAAATTGTTCAAAATCGGAAATGACTAGTACTCAAAAATATTTTATTATGAGAAATTGTTTGTTATTATCAAGATAAGAAATTTTTGACATCATTGCGACACCGTGGAACTAGTTTTTATTACAAATTTTATATTATTATTATATATGTATGTGCAGAAGCAAATATAAAAGAGATTGTGAATTAATATATGAAATGAAAAATGTAAGTGAACAAATTAATTCGAAATAATCACAAAACTCATTTCGACTGCGTTTCTTGACCCAATTTTATGTTTTATTTTCGAAATTCGTTTCTTGTAACACAGGCATGATTTCTGCTTATATGGAGGAATTTCAGAATCGTTATTTCTATTTTTGTATGAATTTGGGAAATTTTGGAATTTTATAGAAAGGACCCCGCACCAAATGTACAGAAAAAAGCCATATGATAAAAAATTCTAAAAAAAATTTTTTCTAGTATTTTCGAACCTGCAAACTAAAAATTGGAAAGGAAAACGTCAGAAAGATGGACAGTTTTTAGACAAACACTTGTCCAAAGTTTCGATTTTTACATGTATTTTAATGTAAAAATGCTTATTTTAGCAAATAGTTTTTTTCCCTCAAAAACGCTATGATAGATTTGACTAAAACCTTAATATTTTGACGACCAGGCGTACCGTATCAAAAGATTCATACCCACGAACTAGAAAGATTAACGAATCTTTGGGTACACAGCATGTTTTTGGGGGTGTTTTTGTACCCTAAACATCGAAGTAACATATGTAAATCACCATTTCTCAGTAACTAAAATCAATAGAGATTTTTATTCAACTGCTACGGTATGAAACGACTTTCCAATAAGTGGAGTAAGCGTACATAGCAAGAATATGTTTTGACCTAATTTTAGGGGATGTATTACCATCCCTTAAACAATGAGTCTGAAGTTCCTAACGCATTAATAAATAACGAAAAATAATTTTATTTTTACAACACTATCATGAAAATGGCGTGTTTTCGTACTTATGATCTGTGTGTAATGTGGCGCATTTCGAACAATGCGAATAAAGAACGTACGAAATGAGGAATGCTTACGAAAAGGCCTCTTTTCGTAAGCATTCCACATTTTCACAATAAGCGAAAGGAAGATAGTTAGATAAAGACGGAAATAGGTCGATGTTTTCAGCGACAACTGTAGCGCGCTTGTCTCGCGACATACCGTGCAGAAATATATACGCTATAAAAACTAATCAGTACTTAAAATATTAAATTTTGTCTTTTCAAACTGCTAACATTTTTTTATGAGTAAACTATAAACTTTTATTAGTAATTTGTATTAAAAAAGTAATTTTTCATTAATCTAATTTAAATTTTCCCGCAACTTTGACTTGAGCAACTATGGCGCACCTAGCGGCGGAGAGGCTACCGGCTTTTATAACCTTATTTCTGAATGCTGTCACGCGTTTGTTGGTTGGTTTTTTTCCAGACGGGGCTGCACCCTGGACCGCCCCCCCCCCCCCCAGCAACTTCGATCAGGTAGCGTTTTTTTCACACTTTTCATGATCTTGTTGTAAAAAGTTTCGTGCATGTCTCGTGGTAGGCCCTTTTCTTGACTCGTGCAGTGTTTTTAGACTCGTCTTCGGTTCGGGCACCTTCGGTGCCCTCACCTACGACTCGTCCTAAAAACACTGCACTTGTCACGAAAAGGCCATAGCCTACCACTTGTAATGCAATATACTATTTTAAATGCATGAAAGCTGCTATTTTATGACAGAAAATAGTCGCGTACAACCCCAAAATCTTCTTAAAGCACTTTCAACCCCTCATCAGATATAAAACTCACCCAAGATACCCCTAAACTGTACGATTAAGTTGTAATACTATTTTTACACAAAAAAGTTTTAATATTGTTCTAACCTTTACCAATAACTTATAAAAATATTATTACACGGGAAATTCAAATATTCATAAACACGAACTTGCACAAACCTCTGCAAACCTGTTGTATTAGGGTAATTGTTGCATTAGGGTGATTTTAATGAATTTTTAAAATAATTTGGGGGTGGCTGGGGTGAGTTCTACATGTTCTGAAGGGTTGAGACTTTATGTTTGCCCCTTTGGCATCAATTGAAATTATTATCAGCAAAAACTGGGCGGATTTTTGAATTAGGTTGGTTTTGTTAAATTTTAAAAATATTTAGGGGTAGCTTGGGTGAGTTTTATATCTGATGAGGAGTTGAAAGTGCTTTGAGAAGTTTTTAGGGTTGTACGCGACTATTTTCTATCATAAAATAGCAGCTTTCATGCATTTAAAAATAAAATTATTTTTCGTTATTGATTAATGCGTTAGGAACTTCAGACTCATTGTTTAAGGGGTGGTAAAACATCCCCTAAAATGAGGTCAAAACATATTCTTGCTATGTACGTTTACTCCACTTATTGGAAAGTCGTTCCATACCATAGCAGTTGAATAAAAATCTCTGTTGATTTTAGTTACTAAGAAATGATGATTTACATATGTTACTTGGATGTTTAGGGTATAAAAACACCCCCAAAAACATGCTGTATACCCAAAGAATCGTTAATCTTTCTAGTTGGTGTGTATGAATCTTTTGATTCGGTACGCCTGATCGTCAAAATATAAAAGTTTTAGTCAAATCTATCATAGCGTTTTTGAGGAAAAAAAAAACATTTTGCTAAAATAAGCATTTTTCCATTAAAATACATGTAAAAATCGAAACTTTGGACAAGTGTTTGTTCAAAAACTGTCCATCTTTCTGACATTTTTCTTTCGAATTTTTAGTTTGCAGGTTCGAAAATACAAGAAAAAATTTTTTTTAGAATTTTTTATCATAAGGCTTTTTTCTGTACATTTGGTGCGGGGTCCTTTAAGAAATTATGAAAATGTTGGAATTTTTTAAAATTTCGAAACTTTGAAAATTAAAAAAAAATTGAAACCATTGGAAATTAACAATTTTTTTTAGAAATTTTGAACATTTTAGAAATTTTTATAATTTCAAAACAAATTTTAAATTTGTCAAAAACTTTTGAAATTTTAGATATTTTAGACATTTTGGAAATTTGGAAAGTTTAGAAATTTTGTTAGTTTTAGAGATTTTGAAAATGTGAGACGATTCTATAATCTTAGCAATTTTGACAATTTCATAAATTTGGAACATTTTAGAGATTTTAGAAATTATGATAATTCAAAAAATTGTAAAAATTTTAGACATTTTTGTTATTTTAGAAATTTAAATAATTTTTGAAATTTGAATATTTTCAGGAATTTTGAACATTTCATAAAATACAGAAATATTATAAATTTGGATAAGTTTAAAAATTCTGAATATTTTACAAAGAGAAAATTTGGAAAAATTTTAGAAAATTGAACATTTTATAATATTCAGAAATTTTTATAATTTTTATAAGTTCACAAATTTTGACCGTTTTAGAAATTTTGAACATCTTTGAAATTTTTAAAATTTTTTAAATACGGAAATTTAGATAATCCAAAAATTTTCAAAATTTTCTGAAAGTTTCGGTATACCACTGTTTTCGCGGTGAGGGAGTCGATTAACTCAAAATGCGTGTTCACTGATGTATAATGTTTTATCGTTTTATCACATTTTACTCGATAAAAGCAGAACTTTAGCCCCACGTCATAGGAATGAAAAAGGGCTGAAATCATGCATGCCTTCTGAAAATTCGATTTTTTGACAAATCTTCTTATCAGGATGTCTGACACATATTATATTTAAGGACACGGCTGACCAAATAAGGTCACTACCACTTGAGAAGGCTCGCTCGTGATTATGGTGCTAATGACTTTTGCATTCGATAACTCACACAATTTCGTCGTCCAAACGTCAAAAGTGAGCTTCCAACCGCGACCGAACGACATTCAAACGATTGGTAAAAGAATTTTTTTTTTATTAAAATTTGTTCCGCAGCGTGAAGTTAGCACTCCAATTTAGAAAACTCAATATCTTTTTGAGTTTTGCCGTCCAAACATGACCAAACGATTCCATCAAACGAAAGTTGGATATTTAATTGTTGGTGTACTAACTTCACGGATATGATTTGAACGCCACGATTTGATGTGGCATTTGAAATGAACCACACCTGTTTAGACTCTGCTAAAGAATATTTTTATTTGAATGACTAAAAGTATATTATTTAGCCTTTAGGCTCTTTCCACGATTTTGCCAACTTTCTCACCTCTAGAATATCAGTAAAGTTTTCCTTGAGCAAGGGAAATCGACAGAAAGCACGTTTCTGTCGTAAAGTGAAATTGCTTTATTGTACTAAGGCTGAAACCCTTAGGATGCCTCACCTGGTTTGGGGGTCAGTCTCATTGTCTCGCCGATGTATAGTCACCCGATTGATGATGTGAACCTTGCTAAAGGATCACTTTTCTGAGTAGTACAACGTTGCCACTTATTTCCAAAATTTTCATGAATTCGAAATATGAAGTGGCAACAGGGCAACCCGGGACTGATCCTGGAAAGGGCCTGGGGTAGAAGGGGCTGCGGAGCAGTACTCTGAGAGACGCGCTCGGTACAACACTTATTGACTATTATTGTCACCGTGATTTATACAGTTTTCCTTTTTCTTTTGCAGACCGTTTCTAATGTATAGATACATGTTCATTTCTCTGTATTTATATAGTGTGCGAAATAAATGCAATTTAATCATCACAGGACGTATTTAATTTGCATGCATTTAATTTAGTCTGCATGCACAAGATTCAATTTTCCAGATCTTGAACAGAACTTAATACAGTTTGGTAGAAGTAATTTTTAATAACTTTTAACAAACAAAACAACACCCAAGGGTACCTATACCACGGAGTAATAATAAGGAGACCGATCATGCTGTGCAAAGCGCCTCGAGTTTTGACTGCGGTAAGTGTACATTTATTGCCGAGCTCAGACGTTTCTAATCAGCACATTATGGCCATTTGGTCATGCGCACTGTGATCAGCTATCTCCTTTTCTCCCGCGAGAAGTGTGCGAGTGAGCGCCGCGTTTAATGACAACTGAAAATTGAGGTTATGTTCCCGTAAATATTATTAATATTTAACTGAACACTTTCAAAATTAGAAGTTAAATTATTTTGATTTTAAGTCGTTATAAATTAATAATTGTTCAATTGTGATTCAGATTGTTTCTGAAACTTTAAATTAATCCTGCAAAATAAACGAAATTGCCTTAAAATCTTTCAGATTACTTTTCGTACAATTCGGAAAATCTTTCGATATCTTTATAAATATTCTCTCAAAATTAATTTTTCAAAATAAAAAATCATTTTCAATTTTTCTAGGAATCTTAATAATTTTTTTCGTTCTTGTGAAACTTTTGCAAATGCTTAAGAAGCTCCTAAATTTTTTGTTCCAAATCTTGGAAAATGTACACCAAAGTGACTTTGGTTTACATTTTTTGAAATCTTTTAGTTTTCAATTGTTTGATAATCTTTTCGAAACTTTGAAATATCTTCTCAACTTACTCGAATTTTTTCTACATGAATAATTGTTCAACTTATTTTGCCACAAGTTGCAAAACATTGACATAACCTCAATTTGCTCTCGTTGTTGTCATCACGGAGTGGTTGTTATGGACTGGCGCTCACTCGCACACTTCTCGCGGGAGAAAAGGAGATAGCAGATCACAGTGCGCATGACCAAATGGCCATTATGTGCTGATTAGAAACGTCTAAGCTCAGCAATAAATGTACAGTTACCGCAGTCAAAACGAATGTACGGAGATCGGTCTCCTTATTATTACTCCGTGACCTATACGCAGGTTTCGCGAGATCCACGTCTTTCAACTTCTTTTTAGCTCTTGCGATATTTTTTTTATCGAGGGGTACACAAATCGAAAGAAGGCTGTTTAGTTTTATCCCTCGGGAAGAAAAAATCCACAAGCACACGTTTTTTGATAAGAATAAGTTCTGTGCCAAACATTTTTGACAAAAAGCTCCGAATTTTGAAGCTGCGGATAAAAAGCGTAAACTTTATTAGTCATAATATAGACCTTTAATTAAATGTTTTTAATAATTAATAATCTATTATTTATTCTGCCCACATTGAATCTCCTGTGTTTCAGGCGCGGATCCAGAGAAGGGCTTTGGGAGAGGCCATCCAATAATTCCCCTTCCCCCTTCACCCTCAAGGGGGTGGTTGGTAATAATTTTAAAGTTATTTCTTCGCTTTGAATTTTTATTATAAACTATGTAATTATGTTAATCATGAATTTTATTGACTTAATTAACAAATGTTCAAATAGAAACTATGTTTTTATATTTACAAGCAGCGTCTTGTATGCAATGGTATAATCATTACTCAACAAGTATAAAATATTCATAACATTTTCGAAGTTTAACTTAAACTAGAAAAAGATTCATTTTAAACAACAAAATTTGGGCGTCTATTTCCACTCTTTTGCGATATTCAAATTCCCGGTTCAAATCTGGGCTGTGGCAGATTTTTTCTTGTTCTTAAACAATTATTTGTCTGAAGTATTCGTTTTAACGAATCAAAATTTGTATTAATTGTAAATGCACGATATTACTTTCAATGCCCTAAATTGAAGAATGAATCAACTCATTTATTTAAAATTATATCATTTTAGGCAAATTTAAGTTAGAAATATTAAAAATTGAAAGTTCACAATTTTTTTAAATTGAACACTTTTCAAATTAGAAGTTGAGTTATTTCAATTTTAAGTCGTTGCAAATGAATAATTGTTCAATTGTTATTTATACATCAAAATTTGTTTTGAATTATTTTGAAACATTCTCTTAAAACTATATTTTTTCATTAAAAAAACCCTTTAAGTTTCCCCAGGAACATCTTATTTTACATCTTTTGGAATCTTTACAAATTTTATATTATTTTTGAAAAATTTTCAAAACTTCTGAATATCTTTTGAAATTATTCGATTTTTTCCTAAAGCTTTTAATAAATCCTGCGAAATTAAAAAAATTTCCTTAAAATCTTCCAGAATATTATTTTTACAGTTTTGGAAACCTTTTGAAATCGTTTTAAAAATTCTCTTGAAATTAATTTTTCAAAAAATGAAATCATTTTCAATTTTTCAAGGAATTTTAATCAATTTTTTTATTATTTTGAATCTTCTTAAAATGCTTCAAAATTTTTGTTTGAAATCTTCAAAAATCTACATTTTGTTTTACATTTTTTTAACACCTTTTCAAGTTTTAAACTATTTTTGAATTTGTCCAAAACTTCTAAATATCTTTTAAACTTATACCAATTTTTTCCAAATTTATAACTGTTTAATTTTTATTTACTCGTCACAATTTTCTTTTATTTTGAAATATTCTTACATATTCTATTCAAATTAATTTAAAAAAAAATCATTTAAAATTTTCCCAGGAATCTTAAGACAATTCTTATATTATCTTAGGACCTTTCAAAATCCTTAAAAGCTTCAAAATTTTATTTAAAAACTTCTACATATCTCCTCAACGTACTCGAATTTTTGCTAAATGAATACATTTTTATCTGTATTCACACATGAAAATTCAACATTTTCACTCAGAAATACAATTTTTTTGAATTAGAACAATTAAAATTAATATTGTAATGTTCAAAGCTTAAGTTTAGCTTTCCGAAATTTTAACGATTCAACGCTTTATGTTTCAAACAATTCAGTTTCAAATTGTTTAGTTGTAAATATTTAATTTTTCATTTCTAATGAACAGTCAAACATTGCTGACTATTAAAAAATTGTTCTTTTTCTTGGTTAAAAATTTTCAAATTGAATTCGTTAAAAATCGTATATTTTACACTGAAACAACAGATAGTTTATAAAGTTTGAATCGGAAGTTTACATTTGATTAGTAACTACTACGGCTTTGGAATTGAAACAGTTCAATTTTTAACGTAAAAATCTGTAAATTGTTTAATTTCAACAGATTCAGAATCGCCCAATAAAATCAATCAATTATTGTTCAATTTCGAATACAGGAACTACAGCCCAATTTTTAAAATCAATCATTAAAAAACTGCATTTTAAAATTCTTTTAATTGAAAATGTACCCTTAAAAATGAAAATCTAAAATGGAAAATTTTGATAGTCAAAGATTTTAGAATTACACATTGTAAACTGAATGATTTCATCATTGAAAAACTTAAAATTTTAACTTAGCATTAAAAAAAAAGTTGAAATCAAACTTATTTTAAATTGCATTATCTTGTGATATGAAGCTTGTGATATTTCAAGTGATTGGATAGATTTTTCTTCTAAAAACTTGTAAAAATCCCGGTAAAAAAATAAATTCACTGTCATTTCCCGGTCCCAAAAAATTCCCGGTCATTTCCCGGTTTCCCGGTCCAGCGGCCACCCTGAATTATGATGTTTCAGAATATAATTATGCTTCTTCAAAGATAATACGTATTTCGTGCTTGGTGGCTTAACAATTTTTCTTCAAAAAAACAATTAAAATAATATATAGTTCAATAATTCTAACATTGATGACTTTTAATTAAATTTCTATTCAATACAGTAAACACACTTTAATGTTTTTAAAAATATGGATAAATTCCAAAATAGTAAGCTTTCTACGAAGTTTTTTGCTTCTTTTTAAAAGTCCCATGGAGGACATGGTATGGTAGATGAGTAGAATATTGGAATAGTTTTGACCAAGGGGCCATCCATATACCACGTGGATAGTTTAGGGGGGGAGGGAGGTATGGCAAAATTGTCGGGCTAGAATCCACGTGGACACACATGAAAAAATAATAATATTTTCACGACTTTTTGTTTGGACTTCAAACCTTGTTAAAGCTCACATTCTCAATTAAATCCAGAATTTCGGCCAATTCATCGCTCGTTTTGGTCTCCTTGCTTTTGAAGACCAATGATATCTATATTTTCATAAAATATGTCCACGTGGACAAAGTGTGTGTGTGTGGGGGGGGGGGGGGTGTTCGTCAAAATTCCACTGCTGTCCACGGGGGTGGGGCTCAAAAAGTGGTCAAAAATTGTCCACGTGGTATATGGATGTCCCCCAATCAGGTTATTGCAAATACTCTGACAACCACATCATTGGTCAAAACTATTCCACTAATCTACTACCACGGGGCTGCGCCCTGAGTTCACTCCCTGTTCACCTTAAATGGTTATTCACAATAAAATGATGTCTCTTGCATCCATAAGAGAATTCGAAACCCTGATTGGCTGCGAGAATTACATAGTTATGGGAATCTACATTGGCAAGAGTTGTAACAACGTTGGTTGTAACATTGATATATGTATATAGTGAACTTCAATTATCTGATTTGAAAAATTCGAGTCTGGGCTTTGGGGGGGGGGGGGGGGGGGGGGGGGGGGGGGGGGCCCCCCCCCCCCCCCCCCCCCCCCCCCCCTCTGGATCTGCGCCTGCTGTGTTTCCACTGGTTTAATTGATTTTCTACTGATTAATTTTGCACTTTAGATGTCACTTTGTACTACATGATATGATGCTCTTAATCCCAGGTGCGAAATTGGGTCGGCTGCCAGAGATTGACCATCGGCACAAAGTCGGCCCTGCTTTGGTAACCGATCTACGCTAACCAGAGTTGGGCCGACTAAGGTGTTTTCAGGCTGCCATGGTCCCACCGACATTGGCAACTGACGTCGGCAGCGGGCGAAAAGCCGACTGTCGGCCCAATTCTGGCCCAACGTCGGGCCGACCATCGGATGAACTGTGGCAGATTGGTCGGTACGACCGCAAAAATGCGGTCGGTCCAACTCTGGATACAGCAGTCGGTTAGCCACAAGTCACCTTGATGCACCCGACGGTCGGTCAAACCTTGGCCCGAGTATGAACAGACCGTCGGATAAACTCTGGTTCATTGTTTCTAAAAGACCGTGAAAGTACGGTCTGCTCGACTCTGGACAAGAGATGGCCCGACCATCGGCATAACATTGCATTGTATAAGTCATCATGATGCACCCGACGGTCGGTCAAACCTTGGCGCAAATATGGGCTAGCTGTCGGATATACTAGGGTTTAAAAAAAGTTTGAAGAAATGTTTCAAAAAAATTGTTTGAAAAAATTTTTTGATACGAAATTTTTGAGAACAAACATTTTGGAAAAAAATTGTTTGAAGAAAAATTCTTGACAAAAATTTGTTGAAAAAAATTAAAACAAAAATTTTGAAAAAAATTAAAACAAAATCTTTGAAAAAAAAATGGTTGAAAAAAATTTGTTTAAAAAAAGTTTGTTGAACAAAAATTTAAGGGTTTCCGCCCGGGGCTACGAAACCCTAAAAATTGTAATCGATTTAAATTATTTATTAAAAAATTTTTTAATTTATATTTCCGTTAACAGATAATTTATTTGACATCTACATTATGTCATATAATAATAAAAAAATTAATGAGAAAAAAGAGTTAACAAATTGTTTTTCTTAACTGCTTTGAGCTGTAGCTTATGAGGATGGTTTTTTCATTGACTTTCAATTCTTTAGGTATAGAGTAATGGGTAAGACTCCCGACTGCTAGGCGATAGATTCAGGTATAGGCGTAGTTTCGAAACTCCGTAGCGTTAGAAATTTTATTTGTAATATAATGTTTAAAAATGTAATATATGTATTCATTCTAAGCAGGACCATTAACATTTATAGTCAAAATACTCGCAATCAATTATTATTTATTTTTTTAATACGACATTGTTGTCCAAGGTTGGGCCGACATCATCTTAATAGATGGCCCATATATGGGACCAAATATCGGGCCGACCTTGGGAAGCCAAAGGCGGTTGACCGTTATCATTTAGCTGGTTGGCCCGACCAGTGGCGCACAAAGTTGGACCGACCGTCCGACAGTTGGCCCGACCGTGGGCCGACGGTCAATTCGCACATGGGATATATTTATCATTTTAAACACTTCTATCATTTTTACTTAAAATTTTAGTTTTTAGTGCGCAATTCTAATACTGTTTAATTTCTAAGGCCTTTAAACTTAAGTTTTTTTGTTTCAAAAGCTAAATTCAAAAATATTTGGTATGAAATGTCTTAATTTTTTAAGTCTCAATTTTAAATTTAAATTAAATTAAATTTTAATTTTTAGGTTTTAAGTCTTAATTTTTTCCAATTTCGAATTTGACAATACTGTAGTTTGAAATTCAAATATTAAAAATTCCCGTACAATTTCACTATTAAATCTTTCAATATCCCAGAAAATTCTTTGGAATCCCTTGAATTTTTGTTTAATTTCTTGAAATTAAGTTTAGTATGAAATATTCTTATCACTTTGAAAAAAGTATTTTATTTGATAAAAATTTGTATCAAAAGAAGTAAATTCACAACAAAAATATCTATGATGAATAAAATTCCGCCAAGTGAAAATCTACCAGTACAACCAACATAGTTTGTGAAGTCTAGGTTTGCCAAATAATGCTAAAATATATCTCAATTTTGAAATTTCTGAGACCGATTCCATTTCAAATGAGGCAGCTTCTACACTTGAAGTCGTAGAATCCTTCGGGGACGAAATATGTTGTTTTGCGAGAAAATTAGGCGGTATGTACTTTTCCGATTAGCGAAAAAATAATTGTCTACGAAGTTATGCTTATTTGAATTTTGTGCGTTGTTAAAAATTAAAATCACTTATTTTTCTTTACGCCTTTATATCTTTTCACCTAATTGATATATTTATATTTTTCTTCCAGATTCTGATATCATTAATTGTCTCCTTTTGAAATCCACTGATATATTCAAAAAAAGTTTCAAATTAACAAAACTTAGAAATGATGGTGATTTTCGTGAAAATATTAAAAATTGATTTCCTGAGAAAACCCACGCTTATGTTTTTTGCCATTTTTTTTTTCGCCTTCTATAAGGAAGACATCCTGTGAGTTTTATACGGGCTAAATAATTTTTGTGGACAGGAGAATTTTTTTCATAGAATTAAAAGGTTCTAAAAAAATACCTCTTGCTCTTTTGTGACAGGGGAGAGGAATGTACGTTGGCGAGCCAAAAACAAAAAGTGAATTCAAAAGAGAAATATAGAACCGTAAATAATAGAAAAATTTGCTTTAGTTAGCAAATACTTTTTGCCTAAAAGGCTAATTTATTTGTGAGAATGTGAGCTGATCACAGATTGAATTTAATTGCTCTAAAAGTAATCAAAAGTTTCACAATAAATCATATAAAAGATTGTGCATTTTTTCTCAATTATATATTATGCAAGAATTCAGATGATAGATTATTTTCTTGAGCCTTACTATTACAGTTTTTTGTGAATAAGGGTGCGCCAACTAGTCATCCGCCCTATCCCCCTCACCCTTTCCTTTCATGATTTTTCAAAAAATATTAGAAAATTATATTGCTATGCGAAAAAATTCTCCCGGCCTCAATATATTAGCGATGGTCCGATTACATCAGTGGGTGTCTTCTTCATATAAAGACAAATTTAATAAAAAATTGGTAAAAAATATAAGTGTAGGTTTTCTGAGGAAATCAAATTTTGATACATATTTTGAAAAAATCGCCTAATTGAATTTAAAGAAAACAACGACATATTTCGTTTCCGAGAGATTCTACGACTGCAAGTGTAGAGCCTGCCTGATTTTAAATTCATTCGGCCTTGAAATTCATAAAATTACTTAAATTTTGGGAATGTATTAAAAGGAGGAAAAATCCGAAAACTTGGTGAGATTTAATTTTTTATAATAATAATAATCTCTTCAAGTTTTAATTTATTTTTTCTTTTATTACATTTTAAAAATTTCTATAACTTCACCACTTCAGGAAAAGTACAATTTAGATATCTTTTGAAATTACTTGGTAAACTTTACCTTTAAAAAGCGTGTGGATTGGACTGATCACAGATGTTTGTAGTGAGATAATATTTCTTCAACTATATCAAATTTGGTTATAAATTACTTTATCACTTTTATTTCATGTTTAGGATTTCGTAACACCGGACAGAAACCATTATACTCTTATTGTTTCGGTCGAGTTTCCCTATACGCTAACCGACTTGAACCATTAACCCAACCGACTCCACCCCGTACTTTTTTATAGGATATTTTTTAATTATTATTTTATAAGATAAGATAAGATATAGTAGATGAGGAGAGGAGAAAGAAGGGAGATCGGAATGGTTAGCCTTCTTGTCTCGAGTGACGTGTAGCAGGCACGTTTTTATAATACCAATGTGGAAGACCCGTTCTGGGGTGGTTGGTTTCTTTATTCTCTCTTCTCAACCCCCTTCAAGTTTTCAGTTTAGAGATGGGGGGAGGAAGTCAGTAAGCATAATAGGCTATGGGTTTTTTTTATTTCGTGAAGCTTGCAATGTTATTTCAAATGAAAAAAATATTACCCGCCTCGAGAGATACTAAGTTTTAATTCGCATATTTCCACAGTTCAATGCTTTCCACTTTTCTTATTGCATTTTTTCCCAATATTTCAGAAAATATTCTGATAACAAAAGTTTTGAATTCGACGTTTTCAATACATTTATGAGAATCACAATTGATAAATTTCAAAAGGTTTGTTATTTTCATTATCTAAAGTTTTATCCGTCATGAAGGTTTCCAGTTTCAAACTTACTTTAGAATTGTTTAATTTACAGCGGAGAGTTGGAAAAGGGGATGGCCTAGGCATCCCAAAAATTCGGGATTTGTTTATAGCAATTAAAAGGATCTATAATCAAATTATTTGCATTCTGTAAGTCTCTATGCATTGATTTGAGATGATGTAATATTGAGCTAAGCAGTTAGTATTATTATTATTGCAAATGGGCAGGGCCATCTAAGTTCCATAGCACTGAGGTTATCTAATGTAACCTATTGTACTATACTTTTGAATTTAAGCCTTTATGATCAGGTACTTCTTTTTTGCAAGACATTGAGCTCCACGTGAAGACATGTGTAACACTACGAGTGATGTACGATATTTAATCCGAAATCAGCATTTTATGAGACTGTGGTGCCGTTTGGAAAGTAAGTCGTGAAAACATACGACTGACGTGCAGTCATCTGCTTGAGCTGTGATTGGTAATCTCATATGGCGCGAAATTTCAAATGTCGTTTGGTTCGAGCTAGAGTACTATATATAAGTCAACAGTCCGGTTAGAGAAAACATTGTGCATTATTCAGTGGCCATTTGTGGAACTATTTACGTGTCAGTGTGGCGCTTTTTGGAACTAATTACATGCCGCCAGCTGACAGCATTCGGTAAAGGGCTATCTGACGCTCACTTTTCAGGGGACGTTATAGGGTCATAACATAAATTTCCTCGTGACATATTTTCGTAAGTGAATGAAAAGGAACTTTTTTTTCCTTCGCTTTGGAAAAAGACTGCCTGGAGCATTATCAAAATATTGAAGCCTTGATAATCATAACACATAGATTTTTTATTAATACTTCTAATTGCAACTTGCTTGTACGATTTTGATCCGCTCTATTTAACAATTTAATCCATAGACCGCTCTACTTTAAAGGCTGATTGAATTGGGCGCTTGGAACCTACTGGAATTCCATAGACTTCATGTGTGGACAAGAAGCTAGGCATGCCACTTTCCATGTTTATTTTTGCCCGTTTTCTCTCGTCATTTACACGCATGTACAGTCCAGCCAGAAAATTAGCACTCGCCAATATTGCAAAGACGTCACCATCGGCAGTTGACATAACAATTTGTTCTTGGATTGGCGTACGCTCATAGCTAGAGGGTCCTAGTGCTCCTGCTTTCAATCTAATTTTTGTTTCGGCAGGAAAAGTGTATCTTCGAAGTTGGAATACAAGGCGCGGATTCATGCGGGAAGTAAGCCGAATAAATTCAAGATGTTTAAGTCCACATCCACGTTTTTGATGAGAAGGAAGCCTGTTAGGTGGAACCATGGACGATCTGGGACAAACTTGATGCCTTGAACGAGAAGACCTGTCTGGAGAAGATGGTCCGGCGGGATGAAATCCGCCAGGAGGAGACCTGGACCTGGACCTCGCATCTGGGTGATGAGCAGGAATAGGAGCACTATTAGGCGAACTCTCAGATTGTGAACTTAACTCTGCAACAAGAAAGAGAGTCTAGAATCTAGGATAAAGGCAGCATTTACCGACGGTGCACCAGTTGTCGAAGATCATCAGATAATTTCCATGATAAATAGTGAATTATAATGAATACCAAAATAAAATCAATATGATAATAATGTAGGTACTCTAAAGTACAAACTCTAAAAAACTGTATATTTTTGAAAGAGAAATTCGTTCCGAAATTAATATCTGTAATAGAGACACCCATGAAATTGACGGAACGTCACCATTTCCTTAATATATTACGTTGGCTAGATTAAAATTTTTAAAGTACAAATTGAGTTACTTTTTGATCTATTCTTTATTTTTAAATATTACTACAATGATTTAAAATAAGCAAGCCTTTTTTCAAAATAAGTAAATTATTTGAAAAAGTGGATTTAGTATTTATTTAAATACAAGATCAGATAATTGGGAACAACTTTTGTCAAAGCTCTATTTTATTTATATACATTACTGTACTACTGCACTTAGTTAATGGTATTGATAAAATATGATAAAAAGCTTTTTGGGCTGATGACACATTACCGTTGATAAATATATTTTTGCAATTTTTCTAAATTTGTCGGTCAAATTTAAATTACCATTTTTAATATCAGCTGCTGATTCTCTTCCTAATTTACTGATCCTGCATCAACTTTTCTTACGCAATTAGACATATATGAAGCCAACACTGATTAAAGTCAGGAGTATTCAAAATGATATTTCTTGCCTAACAATGATTTTATCAGAAATTTAATTATTGCACTGCAATCACATCACAAAACTGCACATTTGGAGCCATTAAACGGCTTCTTATCTCCATTCGTTCTCAAGATGAAGCATATGTAAATAAGTCCCCGTAAAAAGTGAATTATTGAATATCTTACAATTTTTAAAAATTTATTGCATTACAGAATGTTCAAATAATATATGTAAATTTTTTCAGATTTTTCCTAAAGTCGACCGCTTTCTGGGAACAGGTGAAAGTCAAGGCTTGAAAAAGGAGGCTAAAAACCCTGTTTTTGGGATGTTTTGCCCTCTAACTATTGACAAACATTCTTCATGATAAATGTGATCATATCGTTGAATTTGGAAGACTTTAAGCTTTCAGATTCTTTTTAATAAACAATCCAGATACTTTTTTTTTGAGCGAGTTGCAATCAAAAAAAGTGAGGGGCCTCGACATTTGGTCCCGACTTTAGTAATCTTGCAATATCTGAGAATAATCTTTCAAAATGTTATATAATATGAGCTGAAATTATCGATGAAACACTTAAAATAATTGAAGACTAAAATAAGTGAAAAATAGACGAGGAAATTGAAAGTTTTAATAATGATAGAATTAGTAAAGGTAATGTAGCCGATATTTTTGGCTAGTAAAATTCAGATGAATATTCAAAAACAAATTAAACTGAAATATTTTGTCCGACTCCAATACATAAAGAAATTTGTTTTGAATTGTTAGATGAACTAAATTATTATCAAAAAATAGTTACTATGTTGTTTTCAGGAAAAGCTGCTTTTCTCAATAATGGTGTAACCTTAGATACAGCATTTGCATTTCTTTCAGGCTGTGTTTTTTTTCACCGGAAATTAGAATTTCTAATCAAAAATACATCATCAGGATTCCCAATTTCCAACAATTTTAGGTTATCTTAGCGTTTTAAACCAAAAATGGGTATTTTTCATAAAAAATATTAGTTTTCCAAGATTGAAAATTCTTCAGCAATTTACGTTTTTTTCGTTTATGTTAGCGTTTCTTTACCAGAAATTGACATTTGAAAAAAACATTATTTGAAATTAAAGGTTCTAATTTTTTTAACAATTTCAGATCACG
Source organism: Andricus curvator (assembly GCA_932195095.1). Taxonomy (NCBI): domain Eukaryota; kingdom Metazoa; phylum Arthropoda; class Insecta; order Hymenoptera; family Cynipidae; genus Andricus; species Andricus curvator. Next base: position 37,917 of record CAKNYM010049172.1, read on the forward strand.
TTGGTGTTTTACATCGAAAATTAGTATTTTGAAACAAAAGTCATTATAAATGGAACAAGATTTAGAATATTTTAACATTTTTTGATTATTTTAGTGTTTTTTTGTCGGAAATGTATATTTTTTATTACAAAAATTATATTTCAAGGAAGATACCCAACTTTTTAACAATTTTAGGTGATATATGGGCTTATTACACCGAAAATTGGTATTCCCAATCAAGATAATAATTATCAGGTTGGGTGCCAAACCAGGAAATGACGGAGAATTTTTCAAACCGGGGAAAATCGGGAAATGCCCGTGAATTTATATGTTGCCCGGAAATTTATAAATTTTCAGAAGAGAAATCAATCCAATCACTTAAAATATCATAAATTTCTTATTCCATGATATAATTCATTTTGAAACACTTTTTTATGTTAAGTTCAATTTTTAAATTATTCAATTATGAAATCACTGAGTTTACAATGCGTACTTCTAAAGTCTTCTACTTTAAAAATTTTCCATTTTTGTTTTCACTTTCAAGCGTACATTTTCAATTCAAAGAATTTTTTAATTCAGTTTTGAAGACTTAAAGAATTAAAAATTAAAAGCGTTTGAAATTCAACATTTTCAATAAAAAACGTTTTAAGTTATCAACTGTAAATATAAATTCATTAATAATGTCTTATAAAATGTATCTATAGTTCGATTATTAAAAGCTGAACAATAATTGATTTTACAAGACGATTGTGAATCTGCTCAAAATTAAACAAAATTCTTTTAAATATTTAGCCATATTTGAGTGTTCATTAAAATGAACAAATTTTCAGCATTGAGATTTCGAATTTTTAATTTCAATGATCGTAAAAATTTTCTTTGAACCCGGAAAACCGGAAAAAACTAGAAACTTTTTTCCTCAATTCAAACGGTTCGGTCTGAGTTAGAGTGCCATCTGGTGTAATTATTTTTCCCAAAAGTACGATTAGAGAAAATATAGTGCATTATTCAATGGCCATTTGTGGAACTATTTACGTATCACTGTGGCGCTTTTAGAATTAATAGCATGTCACCAGCTGTCACCATTCGATAAAGAGCTATAACGCTCACTTTTCAGGGGGCTTGCAGGTACATAATACGGTGGTTTCGAATAAAATTATTTAAATAGATTCATAAGATGTCAAAGAGTATGAAAAATGTAAAGGGATTTCATATTAACTTCATGAATTTAAATCAAGATAGAATGTAGACAAATTTTTATTTGCGGAAACCTTAGCGTTTGTGAAAATATAGTTATATTATTATATTTACCAATAGAATTAAGAATAACCGCCCATGTTAGGACCAGAGTAGAAAGGATCCTCATTTTTTCTGAAGAAAAAAAAGTGTTTCTTTTATTAATGAAGAATTTGGTTAACAGTGTTACTAATTATTATTAGACATTTCTTATCTCATGCACTATATATGACTTGAGTGCCTTTGTCAGATATTCCTATGTCATAAATCAGTTTTTTAAACTGTTGACAAATGTCGACACCTTTCTGAAGGTATTTGGAGAGTTTCAAACAGAAAAAGACCGAATCCATTTCAAATCAGGCAGGTTCTACAATTGAAGTAGCAGAATCTCTCAGGCACAAAATATGTTGTTTTTAGAGGAAATTATGCAACAAGTATTTTTGCGATTTGTGAAAGAAAAAATCTTTACGAAGTTATGTGTATTTGAATTTTTTGCTTTGTTTCTCAAAAAAATCCCAATTTTTTCTTTAAACTCATATAACTTTTGATCTAAGGGATATATTTAAGCTTTCTTTTCAGATTGTGGTAGAGTTTGTCGCCTTCTAATTAATAAAATGGCGGCGGTTTTTCTGGAAATATTAAAAATTTAAAAGTCGATTTTCTCAAAAAGCACAAACTTATATTTTTTGCCAATTTTCTTTTTTAAATTTGTACTATCATAAGAAAAATACCTTGTGAGTTTTATGCGGGCTAAATAACTGTTGTGGCCGGGAGAATTTTTTTTCATAAAATCGAATTTTCGCATGCTTCTTGCAAACAACAACAGATACGAAAGAATGTGAAGAAAATAAATAGCACAGTTAAAAAAGTTCTACAAAAACTTTCTTTACTCGTTTATGATATCTTTTACTATTTCCGAGAAAAATAAAAAATTCAATTTTCATAAAGAAAAAAATTTTCTTGACCACAAAACTGGTTTAGCCCTCATAAAACTTATAGAATAACTTTTTTATATAAATAGAAATGTGTAACAAATATTTTTTAAAAATGAGAAAGGTGGGGTTTGCCCCCTTTCACAGAAATTGCCCATATGTTTCTAGTCCTTCAACTTGTTTTTAAAATTTTATATATAAATGAACAATTGAAATTCGAAAATGTCTTTATTCACTTTTTCTATCATTCTGTGATAGTTTAATGTCTCTATGCAAATTCAGATTCACAATAATAGGTAAAACTCGAAGAATAAATTTGACTGCCAAACGACAATTGTGTCCTGATTTGGAAACTGTGCACAGAAAAGCAATTTATAATATAGTTTATAACAGATTTGTACAGTTAAAAGAATTGGCTGCTCTGCTGCAACTGTAGTTTCCAAAAGAAATATTGAATTCTTTTTTCTCGGAAATGGTTCAAGATAGCACAAATGAGTAAAGGAACTTTTTGTAGGACTTTTTCAACTGTGCCAATTATTTTCATCACATTTTTTCGTATTTGTTGTTGTTTGCAAGAAAAATGCGAAAATTCGATTTTAGGAAGAAAAATTTGCCTGGCCACAAAAGTTATTTAGCCAGCATAAAACTCACAAGCTATTTTCCTTATGATAATACAAATTTTAGAAAAAGTTTAAAGAAAACATTGGATTTAAAAAAAAAGCAAGAAATTCAAATACGCATAACTTCATAACAATTTTTTTTCACAAATCGCAAAAATACGTATTGCCTAATTTCCTCTAAAAAACAACATATTTTGTCACCGAGAGATTTTGCGACTTCAAGTGTAGAACCTACCTGATTGGAAATGGATTCGGTAAAAAAAAGTTTTGTTCGTGACATGTAAACTTAAAAATAATGTCATAGTATTCCCGTGGATAGGAACATTATGAAAACAATTATTTGTTTTTCAATAAATTCGTTAAATAATTATTTCTTGTGTCTAAATTACATGGATATCTTTCGCTAGGTATCGTAGAACAAAATAAACCATACTTTCTTCAAAATAATTGTTTTTAATGAAATTGTATGCGAACAGAAAAAGTGAGTGATGTCATTGTACTTCCTCCCCATATTTTCGCATAGGACTTTTAAAATTGAAGGTCAAACAATCGACAAACGAAATTTAGTGAATGCGAATTCTCTTTTGTTAAAGCTCCTTCAGCTTTAACGAACACATTCTCATCACGCGTCTCGTAAGAAAAAATGGTCAAAAGCAAAACTTTAGGTTTAATTTAGGCAAACAATTTTGCTATTAAACATTTTATTATAAATTGTGTCTTTTTTCCAAAATTTTAATTTGTTTATTTGTAATGTAATTTTTCACGATTGAAACAAAAAACTACGCGTCTTATCAAAAAATAGTTCACGAAATTTTTTGTTCTGAATAACTTTTATCTATTCATTTTTTTTTATCTTGTGCCGTTTTTCCAGAAATTTTATTTTTTATTTTTAATGTATTTTTTTACGTTTGAATCAAAAACTACGCGCCACATAAAAAATGATCTGAAAGAAATTTGTAGGTCTCTTTTCAGTGAACAAATTTTGTTTATTTATTTTTGTCGAATCTTGTGTAGGTATTTCAAAAGCTTAATTTAAAAAATTTTAATGTTATTTTTTATGATTGAAACAAAAGCTCTTCAGATGTATTCTTCACATGAATAAAAATGCCAAATGAATAAATTTGTTCATAAAACTTATTTGAACTATTAACTATTATTATTTTTTGGTATTTGTTTGCGATTGAACATTATTCTGAAACATCTTAATAAGAAAATCTGTGTAAGTAATGCATTTAAATTCCGAAAATGCAGCAGATATAAGTTATATTCATTAATTTGTTTATAACAATCAAGCAAATGGGAAAATTCCATCTACAATTAAAATTTCTGTTCAACGAGTAACTTTACTAACCTCTATTTTTTGGAGGAAATATCAATAAATAGGCCTAAGTAGATAGCAGAAATATAAACAATTGTAGTTTTGAAGTTAAATAACAAATTAATACAATTGTTTTTAAGCGTGCGATACTCCATGAAAGTACCATCTTTTCTAATTATTTAAAAAAAAAATACTTTGATCCGTTGAGATTTGAGAAGTCGGCGGATTTTTGTCCCAAAGAAGTATTTTTTCCCCACTGTGCTTCGTATATAGTTCGACTACTCTAAAGGACAGTTTCGAGTCAGCCCTTTTGAAAATTCTAGCATTTTCAAGATTGCCAGAACGCGCTTTGGTCATTTTGAAAACGACCAAAACGCGTTCTGGTTGTTTATTTCGGTCTTTGGCATTTCTGCAACGGCCAGAACGCGCTGCAGCTATTTTTTTTGGTCTTTGGCCGTTTTTGGTCTTTGAGCCTAACATATATGATATATTTGTTTCAAGTCTTGTGTCGGTTTTCTGAAAATTTAATTGAAAAAATTCTTATGTTATTTTTCACGATTAAAGCAAACAACATGCGTCCTATACCAAAATGATTGTAAATAAATTTGTAGATCTTTTTTAAGAGCACAATTTTTGTTGATTCATATTTTTTTTACTTAGATAGTTTGACAGAAAAATGGAATTTTTTATTTTTCATTATGTTTTGTGCGCTCAAAATTTGAATTTTCGATTTTTCAAGTAAATTCAGAAAGCTGTTATGATATTCTTTTAGAGCTTTTGTAATGCAACATTTTATTTTCTTGACTTTTTTCATATCGTGCGTCGTTTGGATTCAAATTTTCATTTTTTTTTCAATTTTGCAAATGCTATAACTCTCATAATTTTCTTTTCATCGAAAAAAGTCACAAAAATGAATTGTTTGACTTTTCGAGTACTACGAACACCCATACACAGAATTGAAATTTAAAAAAAAATAATGTTCTCAAAAATTTTGAAAATGATCCAACTTTTTGAATTTTCATCAAAAATAGCTGGCTAACGAACTCGTCCTTTCCTTTTAGGCCGTAAAAAGGTGTGCCAAAGCTTATTCCAATCTGATCACTTTTTCGAAAGTTATCGTGCCTACAGGATACAGACAGCCAGACATACATACGTATACACACATTCATACGTATACACACATACATACATACTTCGTAAAAATCGGTTTCTCTGCTTCAGGGGGTCTAAAAACGTGGAGATTTGATCAAAACCAGAGAACTCACATAATTCAAATAAGATAAGAATATTCAGGTTCAACGTTTATCTCTATTTTGGCAGAGGATTGTTAGACTTTATTACCTTATTCCTCAGAGAAAGAGTTGTCTTGAAATAAAAGCATCGTCATCTTGCCTGTATTGTTTCGAACCACTTAAATATCTTTTTGTACAAACAGAATTATTTGGCTGCAAGATTAGGTGCAGAATATGTCGCAAAAGGATAATGCTTGCTGCAAAAAGATTCTTTTTGAGACAAATGAAATTCCTCTTAACATGAAATTTAAGAAGAAAATCCATTTGTGTCAAGAACCATCCTTCTAAAAGGGAATTTAAAACACTTTGAAAGCCTTAACTACTTTAATTATATTTGTCAATTACTTGCTCATCTAAGGACGCTTTTAATAGCATCAATTTTCAAATCTACTTTTTTGAAATATTAAGATATTCCAGGTTTGATAAGATTTTAAGCAGAGTTGTAGACTTTTTCAGCACGCATCGATTGAACCGTCGAGAAGAACTTTCCATGACCTTTTATTATTCACTAATACCGATTTACAACTTTAAAAAAAAATAATGATCTTTTTTATATCAGAAAAAATTTTTTCATATATTGGAAATACCACTCTGCTGTATCCACAACATTCGTTCGCGTCTTCGAGTCGCATCGATTGAACTGTTGAGAAATCTTTTATGACCTATTAGTATACCGATTCATATGAATTTTCGAGAGAATTATTTACCGTGTTATATTTAAAATATTAAATAAGTTTCTCCTCTATAAATAAAGTAAATATTTTTTTGAAAATTCATATGAATCGGCAATAATAAGCCACAAAATATTCATCAACAGGTCATGTAAGCTTGATCACCAGACTTGACTAGGGTATCCTGGGGTTTTTGGAATCGCTGATTCCGAATCCAAGGTCCGTTGACTCCTGTCACGTCAGAGTCAAGGTCATTTGAAAGGCAAATCGTAAGAAAGGCGATACAAAAATCCTAAAAAATACATATACTTATAAGGTTTTGGGAACGCTGAATCCTTTGGGGTTTATTTAACAGCTTAATGTAAAGTAAAGGTCATTTAATGTTAAGTAAAGGTACAGACTTATCGAGATCCCTGACTATCGTGAGTAACAAAAAATCATGTCATATATACTGCTGCGGTAGTATGATGTATAAGTTACTGCAGGTGTAATATAATCTACCCTCTGCATTCCCAAAACCTTATATATGTATTTTTTAGGATTTTTTATCGCCTTTCATACGGTTTGCCCTTCAAATGACCTTGAATCTGACGTGACAGGAGTCAACGGACCTTGGATTCGGAATCAGCGATCCCAAAAACCTCAGGATACCCTAGTCAAGTCTGGTGATCAAGCTTACATATTTTGTATTTACATACCCTGCACATAAATGATTAATAAAACCACCCCATCCACCCTCCTCAAGGGGGGGGGGTAAAAAGGCTAAAAATGGTAAATAAGAGTGAAGATAGTTCATAGAGAGGTCATAGGGTACTTTATTAAGCAAATACAAGTTTGACAACTGTATACAAGCGGTGAAGTTATCATTTTTTGACGGGGTGGTGGGGGTGAATAGAGGGGGGGGTCCGTTAATGGTGGAATTGACTTATTGTTAGTAGATACTGTAGGAATTTTTTCAGATTTTTGGCCCAAAAATAATTTGTTTCAAAAACCGGCCTTAGAGACCCTCCACCTTTTCAAAAATCATCGACCACTTGATATTTTGGAACCACTTTATCCATGATGTTAAAAGTATAGCTCCTTCCAATCGATATTCCCTATTCCAACCCATAATGTTGCTTTATTTACATTTTTGTAATTGTTTCTAACTGAGTTACAGAAGCCTCTCTGAAAGTTTACATGATCTAAGGATAATTTAAGAGAGTTTACTGAAATCCTTAGTACTGGACAGGGGTATGCCACGCCACGCGTAAATTTCGTGCCTGCGGCGGGAAGGGCAAACAGTGGCGCTGCGATCGTCACTCGACATATTTGCCTTGGAAACACTGCAAAGCACACTAATTTTTTTATTTTTTGTAAATTTCTAACTGTTTCCGAAATTTCTCAAAACTAATATACAATCTAGATTCTTTAAATCCTCGGACCAGCACTACCCTAGTAAGCTCAGTGAGTTTCCTAGGTATATTTATTATTTGATATTAAATATAAGGTTACCTTTTTAGGGAGCAAAATTTCTATATTTAAAAATTTATTTCTAAATCATTACAACTTATAACGACCTCGTTTCTCGCCTCAACATTTTTTATATTTCAACAAAAAAATGAGAAACTGGTTGATTTATTTTGGACAAAAATAATTATTCAGGGTGTCAAGCGACCTTGAAAACCTTAAAAACCTGGAAATCTCCTTGAATTTTTTACGAGAACCTTGAACTTTAATTATTTTTTGTTCGCTTTTTAAATAGTAATTTTAACGAAATGCAAAGAGTAACTTGAATTTCTTAAGCTGTTATGAAAGAAACATCTCGCTTAGAAAAAAATCATGCTACTGAAAAGTGTTTTATTCACCAAGATATAATTTATCTTTTGTTTATTACAGAATAAATAAAGAGATTTCAAAGCACTTTCTCTAGACTGTACCAATTATTTTATAGATTGCAAAGAACAGACTTTAATATTGTGAATAATTCTATAAGTTTTTAGTTTCTTCTCCGCTAATATAGAACATTGAAGTATAAGTTTTGTTGTGGTGTTCAACTTAAAAATTATAAAAATTATTACTTTAAAATTTCGATGTTGATTCAGTTTCACATTAGAATAAGCCATGGTTAGACAACGGATTTTTTGAGGTGTTGAACACTCGGTTTTTGAGTGTACACCAGATTTCAAAAGGTTACAAAATATTTCTAAAGATTTCAAAACATTTCAATATATATTAAAAATATTTTTAACATTTCATAAAGATTTCACGGATGTAAACGATTTAAAAAAGGCGCGCACACCAGATTTCCATAAAGATTTCACCGCAATTTCACAAAGATTTTAAAGATTTAAAGGATTTCAAAAGTTTGAAAGGGGTACAGTAAACCAGATTTCAAAGATTTCAAAAATTTGAAACAATTTCAAGAGGTTTTAAAACATTTTAAAACATTTCAAAAGATTTCATATAATTCAACGATTTCAACGAATACAAAAGATTTACCAAACAAAGATTTGAGAAATATTTCATAAACATTTCAATAGATTTCACAAAGATTTCAAGATTTTTAATATCGTTTGTAATACTTGAAAAAATTCCAACGAATCACGAAGATTTCAGAAGATTTCACAAAGATTTCAAAGGCTTCAAACATTTCACAAATATTTCGAACATTTCACAAAAGTATCAAAGATTTCATAAAAAATTCATAAAGATTTCAAAAGAATCCGAGAATTTGAAAGATTTCAACAAGGGTGCAGTACACCAGATTTCAAGGATTTCAAAACATCTCAAACATTTTAAACGATTTAAAAAATTTTGAGAAGATTTCAAATATTCGAGTGATTTGAAACGATTACAAAAGATTTACGAAAGATTTCAAAAATATTTCAAAAAATTCATGAGGATTTCAAAAGATTTCATGAATTTCAAAGATTGCAAAGGGGGTACAGTAAACCAGATTTCAAAGATTTCAAAACATTTCAAAGATTCTAAGAAATTTCAAAAGGTTTCGACACATTTGAGAAAATTTCAAAAAAGATTCAAAGATTTCAAACGAACACAAAAGATTTCGCAAACAAAGATTAAAGAAAGAGTTCGGAAATATTTTAAATATTTCATTAAGATTTTAAAATATTTCAAAAAGTTACACAAAGATTTTAAAGATTTTACAAAAGCTTTAAAAAATTCCAAAAGATGTCACCGAAATTTCAAGCTTTCACTAAGGTTTGTAATACTTAAAAAATTCCAACGAATTCACAAAGATTTCAAAAGATTTCACAAAGACTTCAAAGATTTCAATGATTTCAAAAACATTACAAAGATTTAAAAATATTCCCAAAGATTTCACAAAGACGACTCATGTTCGGAAAAAATTAAGAATTTGTTTATTTATGATTCGGCTTTCTTTAGAAATTGTTGGCCAATAAAAAATGAAATGGCTCTTTTTTACATGTATGAAAAACGTTTATTTCATTATTTGATGTAAAAAAAGGGGACCTGGAAAAATTTAATTTCTTGACCTGGAAAACACCTGGAATTTTGTTCCTAAGAATCGCTAGAAACCCTGTTATTAAATTGTTTACTCGACTTTTGCATGGAAAAATTAATTTTGAAAATAGAAAAACTTGGAGGCAAGAAACGAGGTTGATATAATATATAATTTTCATTCGTTTAATACAATTTTTATATCAAACAAATGAAAATTATATTGTATAATATTTCACACCATGTATACACTATATATAATTTTTCCGCCTGGGGTTGCCGTATAATCCATTCTTTTTTCGAGTAAAAATATATAATCAATACCAAGTTTTTAGGTACTTTTTCGTACAAGATTTTTAAATTTTAAATCTTCAAAATTGTAGAACTTTAGATTGTAAATCATTAAAATTTAAAGTTTCTAATTTTTAAATTATGCAAATTTTAAGTATTATCTTTTGACTATAAAAATCGGGACGACTGAAAAATCCCGAAAAATAAAATTCCCGAATTGGAAAATTTCCGAATGATAAAATTTCCGAATAAGAAAATTCCCGACCGATAATTGCCGAATTTAAACAATTACATTTTTTTATTCATAAAATTAATAAAATTTTATTACAATTAAAAACTTGTTTAATTATAAATAAATTTAAATTGTTTAAATTCGGGAATTTTCTAGTTCGGATATTCTATAATTCCACAATTTTCTATCGGGAATTTTATTGTTCGAGAATGTTCAAATTCGGTAATATCATAAACTGTTGGGGAATTTTATTATTTGGAAATTTTATTATTCGGGAATTTTATTATTTGGGAATTTTCCCATTCAGGAATTTTACAGTGTCGGGAATTTTATTATTGCGGATTTTTCAGTCGTCCTTAAAAATTATCAACATTTGAGAATTTGTATTTACACATCTTCAAACTTGAGGACTTCTCAATTGTAAATCTCTAAAATTGAACTATTCCAACATGAAAATGTTCAAAAGTAAATACCTTCAACATATATCTTGAAAATGGAATAATTTGCAATTCTATATTTTCAAAATTCAAGAATTTCAGTTGTAACTCTTCAAAACTGTAGAATTTTGAATTGTAAATATTTAAAATTGAAAAGTTGTTAGTTTTCAAAATTTACAATTGATAATAATCAAACTTTTAAGTTTAACAATTAAAAATTCTGTAATTTTGGTTATTAACATTCGACATTTCTGCAAATTGGAATATTTCGAATTGAAATCTTGACTTTTGATCTTCAAAATCATCCAAATTTAAGAATATATTTCACCAATCTTCAAAAATTGAAGAGTTTTCAATTGTATCTCTTCAAATTGTAGAATTTTTATGTAATTCAGATTAAACATTTTTTTTATTTACATGTAATATTTATACAAATTTTGACTTTTACAATTAAAAATTGTGTAATTTTGATGATGAATTTGAAATTTCATCAATTTGGAATTGAAAAATCTTAATTTTTGATCTTTAAAATCGTCGAATTCATCAAAGTTTAAGAATTTTTATTTATACATCTTAAAAATTGAACAATTTTAAACTGCAAATCGTTAAAATTAAAATTTCAATTTTAAATCTTCAAACTTTTAGAAATTTGACCCATTTTTATTCACAGTGTATTCATAAAACTTGAAAAAATCAATCAATATTATGCGCTACGAATACATTTCTATGGGAATGCCCTTTAAACTGTTTTAATCTAATCGAGTGACGATCGACGCGCCGTTAGTTCGGCGTTGCGCCGCTGTGGACAAACCATAGCACACGTTTTTCTAACTACAGAATGGGTCATGGCATACCACTGGTACTGGATGATAGACATCCTCTTCTACACTGTAAAAAATTTCTGTTGGAAACTTCCAATAAATGTATGGGAAGTTCATTTCCCAAACGTAAGGTAACGCCACAATACTTAACGTTGTAGTTTCCAAATGCTGGCATTGGTATGGTACCTCACATGTATTGGAATTTTACGATACAAGTCCAGTAGCCAGAAACACTTCTGTATCATATTTGCAGCTGGATACACCTGTTGAACCGAAAAATTAAAAAAAAATGTAAATTATTTCTCAAAACACTTGTAGAACGTAAAAAAAAAGAAACCTTCCGACGGAACCAAAACTTTTGCTAATATATAGTATATAGCGCGCGTATTCATAGAATTTAAGGAATTCATGGATTGTAAAGAATTCACGGAATTCAAGGAATTTATGGAATTCAAGAAATTCGCGAAATACAAAGAATTCAAGAAATTCATGGAATTAATGGAATTCACGGAATTCTTGGAATTCATGACATTCACGGAATTCATGAATTTCACAGAATTCATGACATTCACGGAATTCATGAAATTCACAGAATTCATGACATTCACGGAATTCATGAAATTCACAGAATTCATGGAATTCACGGAACGCAGTGGGCACAACGTTAAAGAACGTTATTAGAACGGCTCAAAAACATCCTAAGTCAGTCCGAATAACGTTCCTTAAACATACAATGTTCCAGAGACGTTTTAAGGACGTATTTGGAACATGAAACGTTTTCAAAACATTATTTGGTCTGACTTAGGACAGTTTTTAAAACATTCAAATAACGTCTTTTTACTTGTACGTCCAAGGAACGTTTTTAGAACGTTCCAATTACGTTCTCAAATTTCGTGCCCACTGGGAATTTATGGGATTCACAGAATTTAAGGAATTCACGAAATTCGTGGAATTCACGAAATTCATGGAATTCACGAAATTCATGGAATTAACGGAATTCATAGAATTCACGGAATTCATGGAATTCACGAAATTCATGGAATTCACGAAATTCATGGAATTAATGGAAATTATAGAATTCACGGAATCCATGGAATTCACGGAATTCATGGAATTCACGAAATTCATGGAATTAATGGAAATTATAGAATTCACGGAATCCATGGAATTCACGGAATTAATGGAGTTCACGGTATTAATAGAATTCTCGAAATTCATTGAATTCACGGAATTCATGGAATTCACGGAATACATGGAATTCACGGAATTCATTGAATTCACGGAATTCACAGAGTTCATGGAATTCACGGAATTCACGGAATTCACAGAGTTCATGGAATTCACGGAATTCACAGAGTTCATAAAATTCACGGAATTCACAGAATTCAAGGAATTCACAAAATTTATGGAATTCACGAAATTAATAGAATTCAAGCAATTCACGAAATTCGTGGAATTCACGGAAATCATGGAATTCACGGAATTCATGGAATGCACGGAATTCATTGAATTCACGGAATTCATAAAATTTATGGAATTCTTCGTTTGTCATGACTTCTTAGAATTCCTTGAATTCCATGAATTCCTTGAATTTCATGAATTCCTTGAATTCCACGAATTCCTTGAATTCCATGAATTCTTTGAAATCCATAAACTCCGTGAATTCCGTAAATTGCTTGAATTCCGTGAATTCCGTGAATTTTGTCATTCCAATACCGTGTTTGCAATTTTACTTTACGCTTGTATTGTAGAAGTGTCGGAGAATTCCAAACATTTTTAACAGTGTACTATTGAACTAGCGCGGGTAACGTAACAATTGTTAAGGTTGGTAAATATTAAGTCTAAACATAATCCATTTGTGTTTCTGATATTGTTGAGTTGCTCCAACTCTAATGAATGCATGAGAGAATAAAAACACAGAATTTTGGTCAAAAGTTTGATCCTTCCCCGCTAAAATAACATTTCTTGCATTAAAATCACCTGTAATTAGAATTCGAGACTTATAGGAAAGCAATGTGTCTTCTAGTTGTTGGAGAAACTAACCATAATCTGTCAGATTTATAAAAGGAGGAAGATATATTGATATTATAATAAATAGGTCAGGGATGCCAGTCCGTCCCCTTTTTCCCCTAATCCCCTTTTATCCCCCTTTTCCCCCTTAAATTTGAAAAATCCCCTTAAATCCCTAAAATCGAAAATTTTGACCCAATTTCTCCCTTTTTTCACAAATTTTAGATTCATTTTTGTAAGAATTATCACATAGTTTCAAGACATTAAAAAAAAACTCTTATTGGATGAGTAAGAATGAGTATTAGATACGTGTTTTAGGTTTTAAGGTACACTGGAAAAAATTTCGGAAATTTTCCCACTAATTTTGTAGGTAAAATTTCCAACTTTGGGTAGGAAAAATTATTTTCCTAAAAAAGTTGGAAATTTTCCCAATACTTTGGAAAATTTTCCTTTTTGAATGGAAATATTTCGATCTGTTTGGGAAATTTTATATACATGTTTGGGAATGAAAGATTCCTACAATATTTGGGAAATTTCCCCAATTTATACTCAGAAAAATTCTCACTTCCATAGGAAATATTCTATTTTCCTTTGGAAAATTTGCACATAAGTTCAGGAATAAGAAAATTCCATACTATTTAGAAAAATTTTCAATTTCAGGAGTAATTTTACAAAACATTTTGTAGGAAAAATTTCTAGTACTACGTAGGAAAATTTTTTTTCCATCTAAATAAGCAATTTTGCTCAAATTCGATTTTTTTCAGATAATATTCCTTGTTTACTTGCATTGAAGTACATTTTTCACAGGCAAAAATGTAATTATTAAATTGCATATAATTACCAATACATTTGAAAATGTGTAATTACGATTCGTAAAAATATTACGTTATACAATATTTTTGAGTAAGGCAGAAATATTACTTACAGTTTTAATTTTTGTGTCAAAAAATTAATGTAATAATTGTTTAAAACTTTTCTCCAAAAAACCTTTCAGGTATTTCCTTATGAAACGACATTTAGTGTCACATTTATTTGAAGTAAAATTATTTTTGACAATTACAGACGCTTCGAAAGAGCAAATCGCAGATTCTATATAATGAAAAAGCATTCATTATTATAGTAATTTAAAGTGAAATACATTTTTTTTGACAATTACACGCTCCGAAAGAGCAAATGATAGATTCTTTATTGTAAAAAAGCTTTTATTATTACACTTATTAGAAGTGAAAATATTTTTGACAATTAAACGTTCTTAAAGAGCATCTTACAGTTTATTTATGATAAACAACATTCAGTATTACATTAATTGAAAAAAAAATATTACAAATTTTTCGTGGAATCAACAAAATTTTTGTTTGTGTAAAATCTGCAGCAAAATTTTTATCCAAAACATTTGGATAAATTAAGAAAATATTTACTTTATTCAACAAAATTAAGTTTCAAAAGACTATAGCCGTCTTTTTGGGCCTCCATATATATTCCTGTAGCAAAATACCAATTGTCATAAAAAATATAGTATTCATTAATGTATTTTCACTCCCCTGACGCTTTAAAAAACCCCTTTTTCCCCAAAGAAATCCCCTTTTTTCCCTAAATTTGAACGACTGAACCGCTGGCATCCCTGAATAAGTTCAAGAGCCTAATAACTTTTACAGCTAAGTAGTCAATTAAAGGATTCGCATTCACGATAAGATTTAGTTGTGATTCGTGCGAGTTAATTTTGTTATTTAGTGAAATTAGTATCCCCCCTTCTATCAAACTATTACGGTTCCGTTATAGAAAAAATGTCATAAGTATATAATTTATTATAAGTTCGTACTTACTTGATGCGCTGATTATAAATATGGTCAAGAAAATACCCGTCAATATCAATTTCAATGTTAAAACATGGAGAACTTACGATTTATTATTCCAGAACGTTTCGAAATTCTGAATGAGATGAGAACATTCAAGACGAACAATAAAGGAAGAATTAAACAGATTTTTCGTTGAAATAATTTATTCACCATTTCCTTGGATCCAGTAATTTTTTTCATTGTATAGAGTATAGCCAAAAGCGAGAAAAATGTCTTTCAACTTATTATATTATACAATATAAGTTAGTTTATATATCAATTATAATAGTCATTCAATTATAATTTATTTAAATTATTATAATTTAATTATTCATACTGGAGATAGAACACTATATGTATACTAATTGATTGTATTTTTATTTTGAACTCTATATAAATTATAGAACAAAATAAAGGCTAATTCAATGTTTAAATTTAAGATTTTTCTGAATACCTTAAACGCTTCAAAAACTTAAAGAAGTTACCTGAAAGTGTTCTATAGGCTCAAGTACGTGTGATGTCCATGATTAATAATAATAATAAGCTCTAAAATATATTGAGTTTTTATGTTATGTTGTCGACTAATGCAAACAATTTTAGAGACATTTTTTTGCAGCTAAATATATAAATTTTGGTTGATACTAGTAGATCAAAAATCGTAATTCCATTGACAAAAACGGATATTAGACCCGGTGAAAATAATTAAATTATACAAATTATTCAAATATTAAATTTTTTTCAAGTAGTTATTAAAATTTTTTGAAGATTCATATACATAATACATTCTATGATCTGATTAAATTCAAACGAAGCTTATTATAATTTTAGGATACTTATTTAATTAAGTATTCAGTTTATATGTGATTTACGTTATTCTTCACGATTAAAACGAAAACTACGCGTCTTATTATCAATACCAAATTTGTAGACCTTTTTTGGGTGAACAGTTTTTGCATGTTCAATATTTTCATTTTTTTGTATCTTTATTAGCGTGAAGCAAAATAAATTTTTTAGTCTTTTTCAGTAGTTGTTTCATTTAATAAAACCAGAACCGATGGTCAAAAAAGGCTGGTTGGCAGACTCAACCTTTCTTCCTAGCCCCTAAAAACGTGTGCCAAAGCATAATCCAATCCGATTAAGATTTCAAAAGTCATACGATATGCAGACAAAGACGACGACAGACGGACACCATCGCAAAACCTGTTTTTACGGGTTCAGGGGGTTTCGAAACGTCGAAATATAGTAAAATCCGCGATAGTCAGCTTTCCACAAAACCTTCTCATTATGATGAGAATGTAATTAGGTGCATCCTGATACAATTGCAGGGAGGTTGGAATTTTTTAGACGTATATCATTACTTTTGAATATGAAATTATAAGATAATGGTCTGCTGATAATAACAACTTTTTATTAAATTCTACATAGTTTGGTTTTAACCTTACACTACACTACATTGATACATTTATAGACCAAGAAAAAACTCTACTGATTCCAAACTAAATCCTAGCAGCTGCGCCCGTGTTCCAAATATCTGCACTAGTATTCACCTACAATTTTTTTTTGCAGTACACGAGGAAAATCGTAGTAAAACCTGTATATAGTACAGCGGACTTAAGTTGGATCCATTGGTTTATTATTATTATTATTATACCATTAAGCCATTTCCCTTTCGGGGTAGGCGTGACTTGCTCGGTTGGAAAATATTAGTGTGTATATGGGTATATAGGTATAAGGTAGGTAGGTATATAAGTATGAGGTAGATAGGTATATAAGTGTTAGGTATAGATATTTTAGAT
>CAKNYM010049172.1:81324-96027 GCA_932195095.1 Andricus curvator
AAAATTAATCTTCTTTGCTTGAGGATTAAACTATTTTGTTTAAAAATTTTGGTCGAACGACTTTGTTAAGAAATCTCTTTTTTGTTGAAGATTCATATTTTGAGTTGAAAATTCGTCTCTTTGATTGAAAGTTTAACTACTTTGTTGAAAATTGATCTTTTTTAATTGAAAATTCAACTTTGCGAGTAAAAGTTGAACTACTTTGTTAATTCTTTTTTTGAATGAAGGCTTATCTCATTGGTCGGAAATTTAACAATTTTCATGAAGAGTCATGCTTTTTCGTTGAATCTTCAACTGTTTTGTCGAAAATTTAATTCTTGCTTAAAACTCATATTTAGATATGGAAAAGTCAATAAAATCTTTTTTGGGTGAAAATTTCTTCTTTCTTGGATGAAAATGGAACTTTTCGGTTGAAAATTAATCTTCTTTGCTTGAGGATTAAACTATTTTGTTTCAAAATTTTGGTGGAACCACTTTGTTAAGAAATCTTTTTTTTGTTGAATATTCATATTTTTAGTTGAAAGTTCATCTCTTTGATTGAAAGTTTAACTACTTTGTTGAAAGTTGATCTTTTCTAATTGAAAATTCATCTTCGTGAGTAAAAGTTGAACTACTTCGTTAAATTTTTTTTTTTAATGAAGGCTTATCTCATTGGTTGCAAATTTAACTATTTTATTAAAAATTATTTTTATTCTGAAAATTAATATTTTCTGGTTGAAAATTCAATTTTTGTACAGAAGATTCGTCTTTTGGCTTCAAGGTTCGACAATTTAAATGAACTTTTTTTTTCTTTCATGACTGAAAAATCTCTATTTGTTGAAATGTCGTCTCTTTAGTTTTAAAATTCATTTTTGCAAAGTAATTTCTTTTTTTTGTTGTTGAAATATCAACTATAACACTTTTTCGTTGAGAATTCATCTTTTTAGGTGGAGAATTCAATTATTTTGTTGAAAATTCAAGTTTTTTTTTAAAGTTATCTTTTATAGTGGAATTTTTTTTTTTGTTTACAATAAATAAATAAATTTGACAATTTTAATTGTGTATCTGAAATATTGTTTCATTCCGTTTATAAAAGAACCTATTTTTAAAAATATTACAAGATTAAAAGGCAGGTATTTTAAAATTAATGGTCAGGGGAAATGAGAAATTGGTCAAGGAAAAATCAGGGAATTTTGCAAAGCATGTATTATCTTAAATATAAAAAGTTTCCATTAGTTTCAAGTCCCATATCTTATTATTTCTCGAAACCATATATTACATACAGAAAGAGGTGGGGGAGGAGAAATATTTTGTTACGGCTAAATAACAATAAAAATGTCGAAATCGCAATCTTCTAAGACTATAGAAACGAATAATGCCGAGATGGAAGTCTAAAAAAATGGTTTGAAAAATTAATTGAATTAGAAATTGTAATCATTTTAAATTAATATTTTACTAAATATCTTCTCGTTAATTTTTTCTAGCACATACATTATAGAGTCTGTAAGTCTAAATATCTGTTTTTGCGCATTTCGATATTAGATAAACATATTTTCATCATTTTCGTAATAAAGGAAATAAATCTCGTTAGGTACATACTGATTCTTGATACCACGTTAGAATATGAGGATTCAAAGAAACAATGTCTCTTTTTATGAAGAAATTATTAATTAAATAACAAATATGCGTTTTAATTATTTCTTACAGTTGACTTTAAATGTTTTGATCGCATTTGAAATTGGAATCATTCAATTTTATCGATTTACTATCTTGACAACACATAAGGAGATAATATAATAAATAAAAGAATATTCAATAAATTTGGCGACAAGATGAAGATTTTCCTTTAATTAAAAATGATTCTCTTTATTTTAAAATTATCTTTTTAAATCAAAAAATATAGGTTGAAGCAAAGGTTTCTTTAATTAAAAACAAATTTTTTTCTGAGTAAACTATTTCTTTGACTTAGGATTAAAGTACTTGGCTAAGAAAAATGATAACATTAGGAGCGTTCGTGATCAATTAAAATCATATAAATTATACAATTTTAGCAGTTTTTCCCTGAATTGATTGTGTTAAAATACATTGGATCTTTTATTAATTTTCATGCATATCGCCCCCAAATTTTTTCAAATCCACAAAAAAAATAAATGCGGTTTTTTATTTTGAAAAATGATATCCAGAGGTTCCGTCAGGCCGATAAAGTTTAAGATGTATTTCCCACAAGAAAAAGGACGTTTTTGTAAATTTTATCCAGAATCGTGAATAATAAGTAATCGAGTTGAAATTTACATTTCTCTTCACAATTAGCTATAGAATACAAATGAATAATTACTTTTCGAATATCACCTCCATAAGACTGCTTTAGAGGGTCCCAAAAAAAAACCCATAAGTGAAAAATTGGATTTTGCGTGTTTTTAGCGCTAATTATGATTTTTTGCGGTTTTTTATAAATAAAACTAGAATAATAGTTTGAATAATTAAATATTATTTATAATAATATTCTCTTAGAATAATGCTAGAAAGTTGCAGTTTTTTCACAAATTTTCCACTTTTTTGTCCACTTTTCAATTAGAGTGATGTAGTAATGTGTATACCATTAAGCCATTTCCCTTTCAGGGTAGGCGTGACAACACTACCCGATTCGGGTAGTGTTTCTAGGTGGATAGTTTTCCTGTAGTTATAAATAACTACAAGTTTGGGCTCACCACACCCATAATAAGCCAACAGCACACAGTATTCTCGAATGGTCACCCATCCAAGTACTAACCGCGCCCGACGCTGCTTAAGAATTCAAGTTAATAAACCTAATTGTTAAACAATTAATTATTATTTGTATGAGAATAATATTCAGTTTTTTATCCACTTTTCACTTGGAGCGAGCAAAACACTTATACAATTCAACAAAAATAATTGTTCGAAAAAATTATTATTGTTCTTAATAATATTATCTTGGAATAATGGTAGAAAGTAGCGGTTCTTTCTGAAATATTCAGCTTTTTGCCCACTTTTCAATTAGAACGAGGTAAAAATTAATTAAATTCCTTAAACATAATTGTTTATACACATTATTATTGTTTTTCACAATCTTTGCTTGTTGCAATGCTAGATAGTTGCGGTTCTTTTTGAAATTTTCCACTTTTTGACAACTTTCCCCTTCTTGAGGTAATAATTAATGCAAGTTGACAAACATAATTACTTACACAATTTATTATTGTTTATAACTATCTTTTCTTAGATAATTTCTAGAAAGTTGTTGGTTTTTTTCTGAAATTTCTTGCTTTGTTTTGGCTTCTTGGTTATGAATAAATAATAAATAAACAATAGAGAGAATCATTTTCAAAAAATCTCTTTCATTTGTGTGAATATATTTTTCTGAAATGAAACAGATATTTTCAATATTCTTCAAATTTTCTATATCGATCATATTAAATGTAAATTTTCCTTGAGGGAGTTATAAACAATAATAAATTGTGTAAACAATTGTATTTGTTGAAATGCATTAATTCTCATCTCAGTAAGTAAAAAGTGGACAAAAAGTGAAAACTTTCAGAAAAACCCCCAACTATCTAGCATTAATATAGGGGAAGATGTTTATAAACAATAATGATTTGTTTGATAAATAATTTTTGTTGAATTGCATTAATCATCACCATAGTCTAAGTGAAAACTGAACAAAAAGTTAAAAATTTCAGGAAAAACTACAACTTATTAGCATTATTCAAAGAGAACATTATCAAAAATAATAATAAATAGTTTAAAGAATCACGTTTGTTAACCTAACACAATTATTACCTCAATTTAAGTGAAAAGTTGACAAAAAGTTCGAAATTCATGAAAAAAGCCGCAACTTTCTACCATTATTTAAACTAATATTATTTAAAATAATAATAAATTAAAAAAAAATTATGTTTGCTAGCTTGAATTAATCATTACCTCACTCTCATTGGAAGTGGACCAAAAGTGTGAAATTTTAGAAAAAAGTGCAACTTTCTAGAATTGTTCTAAGGTAATAATATAAATAATAATAAATTTCAATAACAATTAATGATTTGTTAATTCTGCCATGGAATATTTTTATTATAGATTAGATGGAATATTTGGTTGATTTAACAAAGAAGATTTGCTGAGTCAATCAAATATTTTGTTGAATCGACCAAAATTTGTTTAATTCAACTAAATTTTCATGTATATTTAAAAAGAGAGTTTTTTTGGTTCAAGATTTTTTTTTAGTGTAGATGAATTAAGGTTCAAGATTAAGCATTCTGGTTCTACACACGTTGGAATTTTTGGCAATCAAATTTAAATTTATAACCGTAATGAAAATCAGTCCACCCTTTTTTTAATGTTGACACTTCGTTTCTTTTATTTTCGCCTTTTTTCTCTATGGCACCAAAATATTACGAATTATTTCATTGATGGGAAATCATCACTTCTAGTTTGTGATAAAAAAAAGTCAGACAGGGAAAAGTATAGTGGGGAGTCTCTGCCAGACATAATTTCTAAAATTGCTAATATTGAAAAAATCCTTTATACAAAATTTAAATAAAAAGATTACGTTTAAGAAATTGAGGTGAAAATTATTTGGCCTTAATCAAAAGAACTCTTAAAATATTCATAAGCAAACTCTGCAGATTGGAACATATCATAAGTTTAGTGTAAATAATCCCTGATGAGGAAGTCTAAATTGACCTAGAAATATGTTCATTCCCTAGTCATATAAAAAAGACGGAGAGAGAATAAGGAAAAAGTGAGAGGTTGGTCATTTTGGAAATCCAATTTTGAATTGTGAATTTTTTTTATGCTCTGTTTGCATTGCAGAAAATTATTCATAAGAAAGTAGATTTCATTTCGATCTTAAAAAAAAATTAAGAATTAAGATTAAAAAGACTCTTTTTAACGGAAATAAAGTAAGGTGAAATAGATAACATGTGTACAAATAATACTTGTTTTTCCATTTTTAAGCAGTGACTTGTAATTTCCTCATGTTGGCCCAGGTGGCGAAGCCAGCTATTTACAAGTTTCACAATATTGTCTTCTTAATTTTTATTCTTTCAATAAAGCTGAAAATGTTGCACAACCGCATTCTTTTATTAAACTTTTTTATTTTTCACGATTCCTACTACTATATTCTCCCTTTAGTTATAATATAATAAATAAATAAAAATATTTTCAGAGTAGTTTTCCATTATCGAATAAGTAAGTGAGATTGAATCAATTATTTCTGGAAAAGTCAGAACTTTATTTAAATCAAATAAATATCATTATTTAAAATCGAACAAATTTTTACTCTTTTGAACGAATTCAAAGAAACCATTTCTCAAATCTAAACATAAATTTTCTCTGGATAGTTGAAAGGTCTGTTATTCAGAACGTGTTCTAAGCCCGGAAATACAACTTTGATAAGAACAAATATTTGAAAGTACATAAGTACATAGCGTTCAGTTCTTTTGCCGTTCTCGAAAGTTCGATTCTTGATCAACCAAAAAACAAATATCCCTAATGCAGCCATTTTCAGGAACTCGTTTTCATGTGTTTTTAATAAATGTAGACAACAGGCTTATCATTGTTTTTCTCGGTTTTAAGGTCACTGTATCAAACATTTCAGTATATAAATCTTCCACCCTTAGCATCCAGACATCAGTACAAAAAGAAGTAAACAGATTGTTTTTTCTGTTGAAAGTATTTCTTTCTAATTTTTCTGTTTTTGTTTTTCTGTTAAAAGTATTACCTTCTGATTTCCTGGTATATTTATATACCTATACGTCGATGATGAAGTTATTAAGTCTTGCTTTGGTGGCAGTTTCTATCGGTGAGTATACGCGAAGAAATTAAATTGATTAATACAATTTTGTTGTGATTTCGTATGCAATGAGTTTTACAATTTTATCGGTATTTACACATGAAGAATTTAGAAACGATGTCTCAAAAATGTGGCAATTTACTATTTTTCTCGCATTGCAAGTTGCCTATATATTCGGCTCATTGACTTGTTTGACCGGCCTTTATTTACTATTGAATATTATTGAACAAAAGGTATTTCCAACTTTTAATTCTCTTTCAGGCATTCCTAGAGTATAATCTATATTTGCAATGAATTTAAAACAGTTTCAATAATATTTGGCGGAGTTATATGTTAATTTATATCCAAGCAAACAGTTTTTTTGGTTCAAGAAAATTTTTTTCTGAATGCATAGTTTGGAATAGTAGTTAATATTTACGAAATTCAATGTAAATCATCAATCAATGTTATTTAATTCAGATGCTTTACAGAGCATATAGTATCAAATATTGCTATCATTAATATAATATTTATTTTTTAAATTTCCATCCAGGTTTCTCAGAATGCTGGATGGATTCGCTTACAAGCGGGCTTAACGCAAAAAAATTAGTAGACGAATATTTTAATGTAAAGGATAAGGATTGGCATGCAGACTGTCCCAAAGCTCAAGAGTTAGATAAATCAGAGAAGACGGCCAACTTAGTAAAAGCTACTGTAGATTTCAGAGCTGCAAAGAAAGATGCTAAGGATGACCCATCTAAAGAACCGGCTTATAAAGATGCGCAAATGAAACTCGTCAGAGCAGCACTACCATGCGCGTCGGATAAGAAAGTGGAGGAAGCTATTAAATTCTATCAGAACAAGTAAGTTCGTTTAATATTTTGCACACGAATTTCATACTATATTTTCAGTTATAGTCTTTTATTTGTATTTTATATAAGATATAAATATTTTCTAAATTGAATATTGCTTCCTTTACAGAGACAAAAAAGATTGAAGCGGGTGAAGAGAGTGTCAGGAGAACCAAAGGACAATATATATGACGACTTCGGATGTTTCAGCAATCTAATTATAAACTATTGTTACTTCAGTCCACTGTACTATATATATAAATATAGGTTTTACTGCGATTTTCCTTGTGTGCTACAAATAGAAAATATTGTAGGTGAATACTAGTACAGATATTTAAAATCCGGGCGCAGCCGCCAGGGTGTACTATAGAATCACTAGAGTCTCTTCTTTAAGGAATTGTGTAAATGCAATGTAATTTAAGATAATAAAACTATGTAGAATTCAATAAAAAGTTATTACTATCAGCAGACCGTTATCTTATCATTTCATATCCAGGAGTAATGCTACTGTTTAGTTTAAACAACGCAAACCTACCAGTAATTATAACAGAATGTTCCTAGTTTATTATTTAAATCTAAAACTTAAAAAGAAACGAAAGAATCAAAAACGTGGACGCAGATAAACAAATTGAGAGAATATACAATACAATTAAAATCGATTTATTATAACTTTTAAATACATAGGTAGATTGCATTCGTTAGAGATTGATTGATAGGGGTTTTTGAACTCGTATTCTATACAACGTTTCTTTAATACAAAGAAATAATTTTATTTAAACCAAATGTATGAAATTATTTTTGCAAATTAATATTTATTTCAGTCAGTGAAATATTAACAAATTAAAGGCCATCGGCTAAAGAAAAATTCTTTCTTGATTGGGAGATGCGATTCCTAGGTTTAAAGAAGCATACCCTAAATTTTAACCAAATATTTCTTAGGATCAAACCAATGGGTTTTTAATATGATTAAATATTTCTGTGATCCTAAAATTCGATATAATTGTTCAGAATAAGCATGTAACGAAGTTGACAAAATATTTATTGATTCCAAGAACCAAGTCATTAATTTAAAGAAAAGAGAGAATGTTATAAAAACAACGTAGTTTATCGAAATAAACGCAACTTCAAAATGAAACAAATATTCCATTATCGTAAGTGAAAAGATTATTTCTGTGAATCATACTTCTTCCAGAAAATTCACATTTCTAAGTCAAAATCATAATTATTTTCGAAAATACCCCGTTCCAAGACAAAATTATAATTCTTTCGGAATGTTCCAAGACAGAATTATACTTCGTTATACTTCTCTTTAAAATCCAGATATAAATGGTAAAAATAATGCATAAATTTTTAGTTGAAAATAGTACAGAAAGGCCATAAACTTTTTTCAACGTAGTTGGCTTTCTCGTGGATTATGAGTATTCGTACGCTTTTGACGTAGGTGAAGAAGTAATAATGAATCTGCAAGAATGGAACAATTTATAATTATTATTACTATTATTATTATTATTATTACCACGCTGAAAAACCCAGTTCTCGTCAGATCACTGAAGTTAAGCAGCGTTGGACGCGGTTAGTACTTGGATGGGTGACCATTCAAGAATACTGACATGAGTGCTGTTGGCACATCGTGGGTGTGGTGAGCCCACACTTGTAGTTATTTATAACTACAAGAAAAACCTAGAAACACTACCCGAATCGGGTAGTGTCACGCCTACCCTGAAAGGGAAATGGTTTAATGGTATATATATTAGATTAATTTACTACATCATTTCCTGGAGCAGTGTTTCCAAATTTTGCACCCCTTTTCCTCGGATCATTATACGAAATATTGTATTATTACAAAATATTCTTTAAACCTAAATGTTAAATGTGAAAAAAAAACAAAGAGTTTTATCTTCTACGTACTATATAAATTGTTAATTGACAAAAAAGAAAATTTTCTATACAATGTCGCTTGAATTCTATTCGATGAGACTTTTGATATTTATCAATTATATTCAATGAATAGATTTCAAATTTATCCTAAAAAGCTGGAATATCCACGAACTTTTTTCAAATCATCTGAACGGAGTTATTTTTTTTTAACCGAAAAAATTTTCATTTCGGGAATTGAAATTACTTTTCAAATATTTCTTTATTTATCTCCTAAATCTTTTTCCCTAAATCGAAACGTAGTTTATAAAAAATTGAAACACTTTATGAAACATTAGAAACATGGGCCTCCACAGGTATTCGAGAAAATATATTTAAATTGGAAAGCCTTGAAACATATTCAAAGTTTTTCATTCTATTTAAAATAAAAGTCGTCATTTTCACTCAATTTTAATCAATAATGGTTTATTTTATTCCTGGAACGATTCTTTACTATTTGTAACGCTTTTATGGAAATTGTTTTATTTATTAAGTAGTAAAGTTATTATATTCTTAATTATACACTTTGCAAATTAAAATTAAATTAAATATACTTAAATTTTAAATTGAATTAAACCAAAAAAATGTCCTGAATAATATTACGTGAAAACATAATAAATAGAACTGTTATAAATGAATTAAGAAATAATATAAGCTACTTTTAAATAAAATTCAATCAAAATTAAACAAATTTTTTGGGTGAGCCTACACACAAGACGTGAATAAATTTTTCGAAATTCAAATCTTAACACGTGCCACCGGGCACTTCAAAATCCCATTTAATTAACATGGGGAAATTTTGGATTTCCGAAAAATTAAACATAATTATAACTTTTATTTTTAACCCAACCCTACCCCCAACCCCACAGCAGCCCAAATATGACCCAAAAATCAAAAAACTACATTTTTACGTATTATTGTTAATTTTCGGCAATTTCTGTCGTATTTGTTCATACAGATAATTACTAATAGATAATTTGAATATCGTATTTTCTGAATGAAATATAATAGTTGGTCATTGTTTGGAGAACTACATTTTTAAAAACATTATTTAATTATTTAAACGATTAATTATTGTTTATTTTCAAAAAAATTTTTAATTAAGCTAGAGATGTCCACCTTTTTCTCAAATTGGTATGCTATGCTACTTTTTGTTAAATAATTACATAATTTTGATACATTTCTTATAATTTTTAACAAATTTCTATTTGTTTGAACAATGTTTATTTGCTCAAGCAGTTTTTTTTCGATATATACCATTAAACCATTTCCCTTTCAGGGTAGGCGTGACACTACCCGATTCGGGTAGTGTTTCTAGGTTTTTCTTGTAGTTATAAATAACTACAAGTGTGGGCTCACCACACCCACGATGTGCCAACAGCACTCATGTCAGTATTCTTGAATGGTCACCCATCCAAGTACTAACCGCGTCCAACGCTGCTTAACTTCAGTGATCTGACGAGAACTGGGTTTTTCAGCGTGGTATGGCCGTTGGTAATATCAAAAAAATAATATAAAATAGAATACATAACCTAAAATACAGTACATCGTCCTCAAAAATGT
Source organism: Andricus curvator (assembly GCA_932195095.1). Taxonomy (NCBI): domain Eukaryota; kingdom Metazoa; phylum Arthropoda; class Insecta; order Hymenoptera; family Cynipidae; genus Andricus; species Andricus curvator. Next base: position 91,414 of record CAKNYM010049172.1, read on the forward strand.
TGTTCAAAGAAAATGTTGAAACTTGAATCATAATTTTTATAAGTGCATGTACTTTTTCATAATATCATCATGATAAAGATAGAAAGAATATGAAGAATGCAATAATAAATATACTTTTATTATTTAAATTTTATTATGACTTTTATGATTGATTTAATATTACGCCAAAAAAGATGTAAACCATCCATACTTAATTTGAAGGAAATTAAAAAAAAAAATAATTGGTTGAACAATGACATAAAGCTTTTAGCAAAATTTCATACTCCTCAAAATCATTCAATATTATTTTTAATTCATAAAATACGATTTAAAAAATATTTTTTGGGGAAAAAAATTGTTTAAACAAATTCAGTTTGTTTTAAAATAAAAAATGATTAATATATTCTTTCTATACACTATACGGTCAGAAAAATGTGTATGGATATGTGTTCTATTTTATATTATTTTTTTAAAGTTTTCGCAAGAAAACTGCTTGAGCAAATAAAAATTGTTCAATTATTCGACAAAAAGTAGGATATTATGCCAATTTCAGAAAAAAGTGGACATTATGGCTCAATTTTGAGAATTTTCGAAAATAAACAATAATTACTTATTTAAATAATTACATATTGTTTCAAAAAAATTATTACTCCAAACAATGACAAACTATTACATTTCATTAAGAAAATACGATTATTTTTTACATTTTTTGGGAATAAATAATTGTTTAAGTAAGTTGCATTTATTTAAATAATTAAAATTTGTTAAAAAAAGTCATGGAAGATATTAAAATTGTCCATAATTAATTATTTGTATGAAGGAAACCACAGGAATTGCTGAAAATTAACAATAATACATGAAAATGTAGTTTTTTGATTTTTGGGTCATATTTGGGCGGTGTGGGGGGGGGGGGGGAAGGGGGGGTTAAAAATCAAAGTTATTACATAGTATGGTTTTACTTCATATACGCTCCTCTTCAATCCCTAAAAAACATGGCACGTTTCGATCAATCCCTGAAGTATAAGTTCAATTTGTCGAAAATCCAAAATTAACCCATGTTAATTAAATGGAATTTTGAAGTGCCCGGTGGAACGTATTATTATTTGAATTTAAAAAAATAAGGATTTTCTTTCTCCGGAAATTGAAACTTTTGGGGGTAGTGTCTTGCCCTGTAGCTCGAAAAGCGTTTTTTGGACCCCCCTAGTATACACTGTCGGTACCGGTAAAAAGCATGTCTCAGATTTTGAGTTTTTTTGCTGGTTACGATTTGCAAAATATATCTGAAATTGATTGTTAGAGTTCGTCCATATAGTATACGTAACGCATTTTTGACAATTTTATGACCCTCCCTCCCCCTTTTAACGATGCCATAACAAGAGACAATGACCCCCCCCCCCCCTTCTTTATTGTGAATTCACTTTTATCATTCTGATTTTCTCACTATAATTACAACGATTTCCTATCAAAATAATCCCTGTGGTTTCTTTTCCATTTTTTTTCCTTCAATTTTTAATGTGTAAAATTTAAAATATTGCGTAATTTTTTTTTTATAGTTCAATTTTGAAGATGTATAAATAAAAATTCTTCAATTTTAATGATTCTGAAGATCAAAAGTGAAGTGTAAAACTTCAAACTTGCATAATTGTTCATTTTATATTTTCAAAATGAACAACTTTTCCATTTTAAACTTTTTCAATTTTCATTTTAACAATTTGCCATCTGAAAGTCTTCAATTTTCAAGATTTACCATTGATGATTTATTAATTTGGACTGTATATAGTTTAATATGGTGTAATTTTGAACTTTTTACATTCTCATTCTAATGAGAAGGTATTGGTTTTATGTAAAATTTGACATAGTCGGTTTTCATCAAATCTCCACGTTTTGAGGCCCCCTGAGCTAGAAAAAACGATTTTTACCAAGGTGTCTGTCTGTAGTCTGTAGTCTGTCTGTCTGTAGCCACGATAACTTTCGAATAAATGATCAGATTTGATTGACCTTTGGCACACTTTTTTATGGCCGAAAAATAGAGAACGAGTTCGTTAACCAGCTATTTTGGATGAAAATCCAAGAAGTGAGCACATTTTGAAAATTTTTGAGACCACTTTTTTTGAAGATTTGAAAATTCTATGTACGGTTGTTAGCAGTACGCAAAATGACGAACAACATATTCTTATGACTTTTCGTAATAAAAAAAAATTACTGGAGTTATAGCATTTTCAAAATTCCAAAAAACAAACGAAAATGAACATTTTAAGCCGAAAAACGCACGATATGAAAAAAAGTCAAGAGGAGAAAAACGTTGATTCCTGAACACCCTATAATATTTTCATAACAACTTTTTGAATTTTTTGAAAAATAAAAAATTCAAATTTTGATCGCACAAAAAATTAATGGAAAATCAAAAAAGCCATTTTGCTGTCAAACTATGCAAGATACCAGAAAAGATCATCTCACCAAAATTGTGCACCTAAAAAAGATCTACAAATTTTTTATCATTCACTTTTTGATATGACGCGTAGTTTTTGTTTTATTCGTAAAAAACAGCATTGAAAATAGAAAAATCAAATTTTCAGACGAATATTACCAGCTACGAAAAAATTACCGAAACAAAATTTGTTCATCCAAGGAAGAGGTACAAATTTATTGTGACTCATTAATGGGGGGGGGGGGTAAACTCTAAAGATACTTCAAAGCGGTTAAGAACTCAAAAATTAAACTGATGATGTTTCACTTGACGCGCTGTTTTCAAAGATACCTAAATGCATTTTAAGTTTCACTTAAACTTGTGATATTTCAGTTCAATTGTTATAAGTATTTCAATATTTCAAGCAGGAGAAAATTTGACATATATGTTTATATATGGCTCTTTATCGAATTTGAAAGAATTAGGTATGCGAAGGAATTTCCAATTGATTTTAACGGTTTGAAAGAAATTCCAAATCTTTTCTTTCATGAAAATCCTGACATGTTGGGGTAGGGCTTCTTTTTTTTTGACAAATTCCAGGAATTAATTTTATGGTTCTTTCCTTAGTTTTTGTAATAATATTTTGACCCCTTTTCAAAGAATTTTCACGCGATAAATCAGGGAAATTACGGTATTTCAGAGGTTTTTTTTTAACTTATCCGAGATTATCCCAAAAAAAAAAATCTTTCTAAATCACTCAATTTCCGAACTTTTAACTTCTATTGCGACGTTATTGGAAATTTTCTTCTTCTAAATATTAATTTCAGTGCTTTTGGGATTTCTAAGGATTTAAATCATAATATTGCAGTTCAATTATTATAACTATTTTAATACATACATTGATTAGCAGTTCGAACTCGAAAGTTCATTGCCTCACTACCCGATTCGGGTAGTGTTTCTAGGTGGATATTTACTACCAATGTGGGTCCACCACACCCACGACGGGCCAACAGCACACAGAATTCCTGCACGGTCACCCATCCAAGCACTAACCGCGCCCAACAATGCTTAACTTCAGTGATCTTACGAGAACTGGTGTTTTCACCGTGGTATCGCCGTTGGCTAACTATTTTAATATTTCAACAAAAAAAAAAAAAAAAAAGACTTATTGGCTCATGTTTTAGAGGTAGGCCAGGTTTCGGCTTTGGGCACATATTAACTCCTATCAAATACAACGCTGCTGAAGGCTGGTAACCTTCTCAGCATAAATCACCAACCAATTGAGACTCTCGGTTTCCTTTCTCTGTGGCCCCCCCCCGCGGCGGGAGGGGGGGGGTGGTGGGACTGACGTTACGACTAGACTCTCCACCGTACGACGAATAATTACTTTACTTGGACATGATTTCGGCTAGCAAAACAAATCTCGCGCATAAAGGTGATAGTTGGGTGTACAATCTAAACATGAATAATACAAACAATAAAGTAGCCTCGGAATGGACTGAAACTTGGATTGACGAAATGCATACACACGGTAAACGTAAAGGTCGAGTTTCAGGCGATGAATGGAGACTGGGTGTTTGGAATGCCAGAGGAGTGAATGATCTTAAAGTAAGAGAACTACGAGAAACTATGCATGCTAGGAAACTAGATATTTTATGTGTACCTGAGACGAAGAAAAAGGGTTGCGAAAGTAGAAACATAGAAAATGGGGTGTTGAAAGGCGGTTTTGAAATATGGTCAGGAGTAAGTAGTGAATCAAATCGTAGTCAAGGAGTCGGTTTAATTATGAATGAAAAAGCAAGACAGCATCTCAAAGATCATGATTTTGTATCTCCCAGATTGTTGTGGGCTAGAATGAAGGTAGGAATCAGAAGATTATTTATCATAGCGTGCTACGCCCCAGTTGACAGTGAACCGCGAGAAGTCAAAGACGCCTTCTGGGACACTTTAAATGACACAATAAGTACTTGCGATCAAGGTGAAAGAATAATTCTGCTAGGAGATATGAACGGATGGGTCGGCGTCCAACGCCAGGATACATATACAGAAAGGGTGCTAGGTAATTTTGGGGATCCAACAAGAAAAAATTATAACGGGGAAAAATTAGTTAGCTTATGCTTAGAAAAGGGCCTATTTATTACCAATACTTGGTTTAGACATAAAATGATCCACACGTACACGTGGTGTAAAGGAAATAACCGCAGTGTAATTGACTTCGTTATTGCGGA
>CAKNYM010049172.1:114610-126085 GCA_932195095.1 Andricus curvator
ATACATTGTTCGCGTCTTCGAGGCGCATCGATTGATCTGTTTTGTTGATAAATCTTTTATGACCTATTAGCACCGATTTATATGAATTTTGAAAACAATTATTCACTGTGTTATATTCCAAATATTCAAAAAGATTTTCTTATATGAATAATGTACATTTTTTGTTTGAAAATTCATTTTAATCGGTATACTAATATGTCATAATATATTCTTCAATAGGTCAATCCATGCTTATCGGAGACACAAAGTATATTGGTAACAGCACCTTTGAATTTTCAATAAGAAAAAAGGTTTCCTCATATAAAAATGTATACAAAATTTGTGTTGTTTTGTTGTCATTGTTCTTCAATGGGTCAATCGATGCTTCTCGATATTTTGTGGGATATCCACCTTATGTCCAAAGATATCCTTGGATATCCTATAGATATTTTTTGGCTTATTGCTCGGTATCCAGCGGTACGAAAACCTTCAGATCAGACAAAAATTTCATACTTTTGTAACAATTTCAACAAAACTTATGTGCGTACGGCTTGGATTAATGGGCCAATAAGCAAAGCGGAAAGTGGAGATCAATGAAAATATCGAAATTGCGAGTTTCTAAGACCATGCTCATCATTTGGAAAAGGATAATGGTGAGGTTAAAGTTTCAAAAAATAGTTTGGAGAACTAAGTTTATCAGAAATTTAAATTACATTAAATTATTTTTTCACTAGATAAAAATATTTTCTCATTAATTTTTTCAGCAGCTACATTATAGCGTATGCAAGTCTAAATATCTGTATTTGCGCATTTCGATATTAGATAAACATATTATTATCATTCTCGTAATGAGAAAAATAATTCTCGTTTTGGAATTTATATTTTTGTCAGAAGCTAACTTTTGGTATACTTATTCTGGGCACCACATTAGAATACGAAGATTTACAGATAAAAATTTTTTTGATAAGGAAATTTAACTCAACGACAAATATATGCTTGATTATTTCTTACTGTTGACCTTAAATGTTTGTATCGCAAAAAAAATTGAAAACATTCTATATTATCGCTTGACTCGATTGACAATAAAATTCTAAATAAGGAGACTTGGTAATAAATAAAAGAATATTCCATTATTTCTGTGACAAGATTTTTTCAACATAGAGCGATAAAGTTTGGTTTATTTTCATGAACCAAGGATTTGTTTACTTCAGTTAAGCAAATATTATTTACAAGCAAAAAGTTGTGCCTCAAGTCGAAGAAATAAATCTTCTCTTGATATTTCTTTAAAGCCAAGAAATATTTCTTTGCAATAAATGTGAAAATTAATGAGTCAAAGAAATGATTTCTTGGAAGTAGCACAGTCGCCACTAACACTATACATTTTGTTTAAGGGGTTAAGAAAATAGAACATCTAGATTTTTTTCGAAATCCTGGTTAATTTTTATTTTAACAACTTTTCAATAATTTCATTATTTATTACAAAAAAAAATTCTAAAATCATTTTGAGCATCTCTGAAAATCTATTGCTCAGAAAAATTTAAAACTTTTACCTTCCGTTTCTTTACCTTACCTTATCTATATCAAGGGCAGATCTTTTAAAAGCAAAACAAAACTTCCGTTCGAATGAAAAACACTCTTCATGAATTGTTGTTAAAAAATTTCTATTTTTAAGAGGATATCTTCTAGATTTTTCATTTGGTAATAAAAAATCATCCAGGCCAACCAGTGTCATAATTTTTCCTCAAACTATTGCAAAACCTATACCTATCATTTAAAACATTGTTTATTCTTTATTAACTCTTTTGCTTCATTTTTCATAACAATTTTTATAAATAAAAGGCATCAATGACAGAATTGATTTCGTTTGAAATTTTGTTTATCAACCTTTGATACAAGATAAAAGTTTTTACTCTCACGATATTTTCTCGTACGTCGAACCATTATTCCTTCACAGCCTTTGAAACAATATATTTTTATGAAACCAGACTGTCTTTAATGATTGCAATGTTCTATAAAAAAGTAGAAAAATGTACAAAGATAAAAAAAATTTCAAATCGAAAACAGAATTCTGTTGAAAAGTAGCGTTTGGGGATTTTGAATATGCATAATCAATTTATAGTTCACTAGTTCACTGATCCATTGTAAATAAGAAAAATTCTTATTTTTCTTCACTTTGTGCAACCAATGAGAAGGAAAAATTTTGAAAATGAAAACAGGCTTCACATATTTTTACTAAGTAATTAGTTCTTTTTCACTATAGAATTAACAAACATCTTGACTAATAGAATTAGTGGTCCTCTTTCCGCTAATCAAAACTGTGTACTAGCAATTAGTTAAGTTTGAACAATTCTAATTCAGAGAGGCAATAAATTATCTTTTTCCTAAGAAAAAAAAACTATAAAATTGAAACAGGGTGTCTACTAGGGTGGTCCAAAAATGCATTGCAATTTTTTTTTCACCCTAGAGGGCAAGTCCCCCCCCCCCCCCAAATCCGGAGAAAAAAAATCCCTAATTTTTTTTGTTTGAAATTCGAATATTCCACATTTTTTAATAGAAAACTACTTGAACGAATAAAAATTGTTTAGACAATGACAGGAAGTTTTTAACAGAATTTACTACTCCTCGAAATCATTCAATATTATCTTTAATTCAGAAAATACGATTTAAAAAATATTTTGGAAAAATAATTATTTAAACAAATTATATTTGTTTGAACAATTAAAAAATGGTTAATATATTATTTCTTTATTATTATTTAAAAGCATTTTTTGACTGTCTGTCTACCCTACCTGGAAAACCAGGAAAACCTGGAAAATTCGTCTTTTTTTATAGATATCAATCTTCTAGGTTGCAAATTCATCTCTTTGGTTGAAAATTCATCAATTTGTTTGAAAAAGTAATTTTTTTTTTCAATTAGTTTTTTGAAATGAAAATTTAACTACTATTCCAATTGAATATTCCATCATTTTAGTTGAAAATTTATCTCTTCGGTTTAATATTAATTTTTTTTGCGTATAATTTAATTATTTAATTTTTGGTTGAAAAATTGTCTTTTTTATTTGAAAATTCGTCTTTTTGGTAGAGATTAATCTTCTTGTTTGAAACTTGATCTTTTTCGTTGAAATTCTATTATTCTAGTTAAAGATTCATATTTTAGTTGGAAATTCATCTTTTTGGTTTAAAATACATCTATTCCAGTTGAAGATTGATCATTCTGGTGGAAAATTCATCACTTTGTTCGTAAATGTAAATTTTTGTTTGAAAATTAGTTGTTTTTTTTTTGAGAATTTTTTCTAAACTCAAATGTGACTATTTCTATTGAATATTCCATCATTTTAGTTGAAAACTCATCTCTTCGGTTGAAAATTAATTTTTTTAACTGAAAATTTAACTATTCAATTTTTGGTTGACAATTTATTTATCCTTTTTAGTTGCAAATTCGTGTATTTTGTTGGAAATTTGTATGTTTTAATAGAAATTAATCTTCTTGGTTAAAAATTCATTTTTTTTGTTGAAAATTTATTTATTTTGTTTGACAATCTTGTTTTTCGGTAGAGAATTAATCTTCTTGTTTGAAAATTTTCCTATTGTGTGAAAATTCATCTCTTTGGTTGAAAATGCAAGTATTCCAGTTAGATATTCATCATTTTAGTTCAAAATTTATCTTTTTGGTTGAATATAAAACTGCTTGTTTGATAGTTAAACTCTTTTGTTAAAAATTCATCTTTCTGGTTTAAAATACATCTATTCCAGTTGAGGATTGATCATTTTAATTGAAAATTCATCACTTTGTTCGTAAATGTAACTTTTTATTTGAAAATTAGTTTTTTTGTTGATAATTTTTTTAAACTCAAATGAGACTATTTCTATCGAATATGCCATGCTTTCAGTTGAAAACTCATCTCTTCGGTTGAAAATTAATTTTTTCAACTGAAAATTTAACTATTAAATTTTTGGTTGACAATTTATCCTTTTTAGTTGAAAATTCATGTATTTTGTGGGAAATTTGTATTTTTTAATAGAAATTAATCTTCTTGGTTAAAAAATCATTTTTTTAGTTGAAAATTCATGTATTTTGTTAAAAAATCTTCTTTTTCGGTAGAGAATTAATATTCTTGTTTGAAAATTATCCTCTTGCTTGAAAATTCATCTTTTTGGTTAAAGATTCAAGTATTCCAGTTAAATATTCATAATTTTAGTTCAAAATTTATCTTTTTCGTAGAATATAAAACTGCTTGGTTGATGGTTAAACTCTTTTGTTAAAAATTCATCTTTTTGGTTTCAAATTCATATATTTCAGTTGAAGGTTCGAAATTTCAGTTGAATATTCATCACTTTAGTTAAAGTCTTTTTTGTGAAAAATTAAACTTTTTCACTGAAAATTCAACTATTCCATATTTGGTTGCAACCCGATCTTTTTTAGATGAAAATTCAACTATTTTCTTGAAAATTGATTTTCTCAGTTGAAAATTCAACTATTTGGTTGAGAATTCATGTATATTGTTGAAAAATCATTTTTTTCGTTAGAAAATTTATCTTTTTAGTTTCAATTGCAACTATTGGGTTAAACTTAATCTATCTTGTAGAAAATGCAATATTTTTACTTAACAAGTTAGAAATTTGAAGCGGATTAAATTGAATTTTATACAGTAGTATTTGTATGAATCATTATTCAAATTAGGTGACTTTGAGAGATAAATTCAAGAAATGGTTCATTTTTTTTTAGTATTATTTAATTATTGAGTCAATTGATGGTGCTAATAAATTAAAGAATATCTCGTAATATTATTATTCAAAGCTTTCTAAATCAAATATACCAATTGAATCCCTAGAAACTGAGAAAGAAAACATTATTTACAATAAACACGCTAAATTGTATACATAATCCGAGTCGATTGTTTAGCAAAATACAAAATATTTGAATGGTTCCATACTATGAAAAATTATAACTGGAAAAACCTTGAGATACCTGGAAAAAACCTGGAATTGTCAGGGATTTTTTTCGCAGGATTTCAGTAGACACCCTGGAAAATAAATTTCTTTAAGGTTTCAATTCATACTTATTCAAGCTGATGCTTATTCAAGGCCAATCCTTCTTAGAAAATTTTCTAGATAATTGCAATTTTCTATGAAAAATTAGAAAAAAGTACAATCGAAAAAAATTTATAAAATTGAAAACAGAAACCTGTTGAAAAGTAGGTTATGAAGACCCTGAATATGTACGTATAATTAATGTCTAGACCACTCATACATTGTGAAAATATGACCTTCTTCTTGTTTCAATAGAGTTAAAAATCTCACACCAACGCTTTATTTTATTAAACTTCTCTATTTTCCATATTTTCCATTTTTGTAACCTTTTTTTGATTATTATATACAGCCCTAAGAGAAATTAATTTATTTATATCAGGCAATTAGTTGCTTTCCACTATTGAATTAGGAAATATGTCGTCTAATCGAATTAGTAATTTTGTACTAATTTTTAATGGCTTACTATTCGCGGATTGAATCTATAAAATTTCACTAGTAATTAGTTACATTTTTCTAATTTTGATTTAGACAGACCTCAAGCATCTTTTGTATAAAGAAAAAAGCCATAAAATTAAGATAACCTTCTTTAGGCGCTCAAGTTCATACTTATTCAAGGTGATACTCATTCAAGGCCAGATAATTTGTACACCGTTTTCAAAATAATTGCAATTTTTAATGGAAAATAAGAAAAATATACAACCGAAAAACCCACCATTGCTACACTATCGCGTTATTTTATTAAATAATTTGTCTATGTTTTACTTTTCCCATTTTTATAACCTTTTTTTAATTGCAATATGCGGTAAGGTGGTCCAATTTTTTCTCTATTTTTTCGTGCATATCGCCCCAAAATGTGTTCAAATCCACGAAAAAAAAAAATGATATTTGGAAGTTCTGCAAGCCCCATGAAGTTTCACACGTATTTTCCATAAGAAAATAGACGTTTTTGTAAATTTTATTTATTCAGAATCTTCAATATTAGGGTGTATCGAGTCGGAACTGAACATTTTTTTAGCGATAGGATACAAAAGAATTTTGTGAATATCACCCCCTAAGTTTGTTTTATAGCGTCCCAAAAAACCCCCATAACTGAAAAATTGGGTTTTACAAGTTTTCGGCGCGAATTGTGATTTTTTTGCGGTTTTTTTATAAAAATCGGTTCTAGCACATTAAATACTACATTCTTCTAGTAATGAGATGTTACATAAATTGTTTAAACAATTTATTATTATTTTTAGCAATTTTCTCTTAGAATAGAGTTAGAAAGTCGCGGTTTTTTTTTCCAAATTTGTCAACTTGTTTTCAACCTTTCAATTAGAGTGAGTTAATAATTATTTTAAGGTAAACAATGCTAGAAAGTTGCGGTTTTTCTGAAACTTCCCACCTTTTGTCCACTTTTCATATAGAATGAGGTTATAATTATGATTAGAATTCAACAAACATTATTTTCAAACAAATTATTATTGTTTATAACTATCTTCTTCTATAGTAATACTAGATACTTGGGGCTTTTTCTGAAATTTTCAATTTTTTGTCCACCTGTTACTTAGTGAGATAATAATTAATGAAAGTTAACAAACATAATTGTTCAAACAATTTAGTATTTTTTATAACTAACTTTTCTTAGAGTAATGCTACAAATTTGCAGGTTTTTCTGAAATATTCAGCTTTTCTTTGATTTTTTAGTTAGGAACAAACAATAAATATTTAAATTTATATTAATTTAAACAAAAAGTCTCTCAGTAACTACTTCAAGGAAAATTTATATTCAGTATGATCCATTTAGAGAATTAGAAGAATATTTTAAATATCTGTTTTATTTCAGAAAAATATATTCAAAGAAAAGAAAGAGATTGTTTAAAAAATGATCTTCTCTGATGTTTATTTATTATTTGTTAATAACTATAAAGTCAGAGCAAAGTTAAACATTTTAGGAAGAATCGCAAACTTATAGAAATTATCTAAGAGAAGATAGTTATAAATAATAATAATAAATTGTTTTAACAATTAGGTTGGTTAAACTGCATTAATTTCTATCACCCTTTAACTGAAAGGTGGACAAAAAGTTGAATATTCAAGAAAAAAACGCAACTTTCTAGTATTCTTCAAAGAGAATGTGATTAAAAATATTAATAAATTGTTTAAACAATTATGTTTGTTATCTTGAATTAATGATTACCTCACTCTATTTGAAAAGTTGAAAATAAGTTGAAAATTCGGAAAAACTGCGACTTTCTACCAATTATCTAAGAGAAAATAGTTATCAACAATATTACATTGTTTAAACAACTATTTTTGTGACCTGGCATGACAAAGTTGTTTTGAAAGTTTGTTTTGACACAAAGTAAAAAATTCAGAAAAAACCGCAACTATCTAGCAATTATATAGAAGATAGTTATAAAGAAAAATAATTTGTTTAAACAATTATGTTTACTAAATTGCGTTAAATATTACCTTTCCCTAAGTGAAAGGTGGACAAAAAACTCAAAATTCCAGAAAAAACTGCAACCATCTAGCATTACTATAGGAGAAGATAGCTATAAACAATAATGATTTGTTTAAACAATTAGGTTTATTGAATTGCAATTATTATTACCTCGCTTCGAGTAAAAAGGGGACAAATATTTGTATATTTCAGAAAAAACGCATTTTTCTAGCATTATTCAAACAGAATATTATTAAAAGTTCTCATACATTTTTTAAACAATTATGTTTGTTAACTTGGATTAATTATTACCTCACTCTATTTAAAAAGTTGAAAATAAGTTGACAAATTCGAAAAAAACGGCGACTTTCTAACTATATTCTAAGAGAAAATTGCTGAAAAACCGCAAAAATCACAATTAGCGCCAAAAACTCGAAAAATAACAATTTTTCACCATGAGTTTTTTCTGGGACCCTATAAAGCAGACTTATGGGGGTGATGTTTAAAAAGTAATTATTCATTTGTATTCTATGGCTGACTGGGAAGAGAATTGTTGAGTTTTAACTCGATTCGTCTAATATTCACGATTTTGAATAAAATTATAAAAAATGTATTTTTTTCTTATGGGAAGTACCCGTTTAAAAAAAACAACAAAAAAACACATTAATTTTTTTGTAGATTCGAAAAAATTTGGAGAGATATGCTATAAAAAATTAGAAAAATGTACAGCCGAAAAAAATTTCGTAAATCTAGAACACAAATCGGTTCAAAAGTGGGGCATGAACACCCTGAATGTGTATCATTAATTTGTAGCCGCCATTGACAATATGACCTATTTATTGTTTAAATAATGTTAAAAGTGTTAAAACCTCAGATTATTTGAAAAAAAATTATTTTCCATTTTTGTAACCTTTTTTTGATTATTATATACAGTCCTAAGTGAATTTATTCATTTATATCAAGCAATTAGTTGCTTTCCACTATTGAATTGGGAAATATTTCAACTAAACGAATGACTAATTGCCTACTAATTTTTGGTGACTCACCTTTCGCTAATCGATTCTGTAAAATTTTACTAGTAATTAGTTGCATTTTTCCAATTTTGATCTACAGAGACCAAAAAGGTATCTTTCGTATAAGGAAAAAAGCTATATAATTAAAATAACCTTCTTTAGGCACTCAAATTCATACTTAATCAAGCTGATGCTTATTCAAGGCAAACAACTTTTACTAAGTTCGCTAAATGTTGCAATTTTCTATGGGAAATAAGGAAAATATAGAAACGAAAATTTCTTGAAAGGCGAAAACAGATCTCTGTTGAAAAGTAGCACATGAGGACCCTAAATATGTATAATTCATTTAAAGTCCATATTGATCCATTATAATTTCTAAATTGTAAAAAACTCTTATTTTTCCCAACTTCGTTCAAACAATCAGAAGACAATATTTTCAAAATAGAAATAGAGTAGGTCACGTTAACAATTTTGCAATATGCCCTTCTTGTTGTTTCAACTGAGTTAAAAATGTCACATCATCGTGTTTATTATTAAACTTTTCTATTTTTCTCGTTTTCAATGTTTATAATTTTTTTTTTAATTATTATGTATGTTAAAAAAATTTATTCAGGACTGTATATATATATTTATATTCTTAAATCAATTTCGTTTTTACAAAACAATCAGTTATCCACTATTGAGTTAGGTAATATCTCGACTACTTGAATTAGTATTTTTCTCCTAATCTTGAGTACCTCATTTTTCGCTAATCGAATCTGTACAATTTCACTAGTGAGTTTCACTAGTAAATCTGTCAAATAAGTAACTATTTCCACTAATTTAATTAGTAGAATTTTACTAATTTAAATTTATAGAGTACATTGAAAAAACTTTTATTTGATTTAAAGGAATAATTTTCTTGCTTTAAGATGATTCAATTATTTCTGGAACTTTAGCTGCAGTACTTCATTTTAATGAAAGAAATATATTATTTTGAATTAAACAAATATTATCTGATGAATAATTTTCTTGATTTAAAGAAGGAAAAAGGGTAATTATTCAAAATCAAACAAATTTTTACTTTTTTTAATGAAGTCAAATAAACAATTTCTCAATTCTGCACATAAGTTTTCTCTAGATGTAGATGACAAAGCCTTTCGATAAAAAAAATTATATTGAAAAATTCCTGAAATTTTGAATTCTAGTTCAAAGTTTTGTTATTCAGGCCGAGTTGTAAATCCTCAGGTGGAACTTTGATAAGAACCAATGTTTTTCGTGCACCTCTTTTCTACTCAAGATAAAACACGTTGAATAAAGGGGTCAAGCTTATGAAAGTTTAAGGTTTTTTTCGTTTTGAAGGTTACTGTCCCAAAAATCTCAGTATATATGGCCCGGCCTCAACATTCAGATATCAGTACAAAAAAAATTAGATACATTGTTTTCTTCTGCTAAGAGTATAACTTTCTGGGTTTTCTGTTATATTTATACACTATACGACTATGATGAAGTTTTTCATCTTTGCTTTGGTGGCAGCTTCTGTCGGTGAGTATAAGCGAAAAAATTGAAGTAATAAAACGATTTTCTTACGCTTTCGTATTCAACGATTTTTACAATTTTATCGAAATTACTATTTTTCTCGCATCGTAAGCTGCTTCGCTTTCTTCAACTTCACAACTATCATTATTTCACAAGGCGAAGAAGAAAACCTGATCGCAAGTGAAAATAGGACAACCTAAATACAAAAAAGATATCTTATTTATCGTTATTTTAAAAATTATACTTTGCTCATTCATTTTTTTGGCAATATCGATAGTATACCCCGTATTCGAACCAATATTTTCTGGATTAACAACAAATTTACCAAAAAAATCAAGGCAACAACATATTTTACAAACTCTCTCAAAAGCGGTTTCTGTTCCCAAATTTGTAACTTTTACGAGAGAATATTGTATTGAACCAATAGTTTGGAAAAGTAATTATTATTTACGAAATCTGATAAAAATCATCAAAGTTATTTCATTTAGATTGTTTTACAGAGCATAGACCATCAAACATTTCTATCATTAATATAATATTTATTTTTAAAATTTTCAGGTCTCTCAGAATGCCACGTTTCTGTAAATGTGCCGGAAAAGACTTATACCTCAAAAGAAGTGTTACAAGAATTTTTCAATATAATGGATAAGGATTTAAACGAAAAATGCGACAAAGTTGACACAAACGAACAAACTAGGTGGAACAAAATAGAACAAGCTATTTCATACCTTCAAGACGCTGTGTCAGCTCAACGTAAAGAAGACCCGCAAATATTGGAAAACTTGAATGATGCCTATAAATACAAGGCGCAAATAAATCTCATAAAAACTACGCTACCATGCGCACCGGATGCACAAGTGACTCAAATTCTTGCATTCTATAAGCAGCTTCAGCAACAGTAAGTTTTTTTAATATTTTACACAAAAATTCCGCACTGAATTTTTAGTTAGAGTTTTTTAATTGCATTTTATGAAAGATATAAACACTTTTTAAATAGAACATTGCTTTATTTTCAGACCCAAAATTCCGGAAAATAGTTATACCTCAAAGAATGTATTAGAAGCATATTTCAATATAAAGGATAAAGATTTGAATGAAAAATGTGATAAAGTTGACACTGATGGAAAAGCTAGATGGGAAAAAATAGGACATGCTATTTCTGACCTCCAAGACGCTGTGGCAGCTCAACGCAAAGAAGACCCGGAAGAATTGGAAAACTTGAATGATGCCTATAAATACAAGGCGCAAATAAATGTCATAAAAACTGCGCTACCATGCGCACCAGATGCAAAAGTGATTGAAATTCTTACATTCTATAAGCAGCTTCAGCAACAGTAAGTTTGTTCAATATTTTACACAAGAATTTCGCACTAAATTTTTAGTTACAGGTTGTTTAATTGCATTTTATACAAGATATCAACATTTTTTAAATGGAACGTTGCTTTATTTTTAGATCACAAATTCCGCAAAATAGTTATACCCCAAAGGATGTATTAGAAGAATATTTCA